>JAVJIF010008398.1:0-194666 GCA_038442645.1 Agave tequilana
TCGACTAATGCTTTTTTCAGAACCTAAAAGTACTCTTCCAGTCGAATGATAGGAAGTTCCAATCGATTGCTGATCCATAACAAAGCCTTATTTTCTCTGTTTGTTCTGATCAGTTAACTAATAAATTGAACCAGTCGACTGATAGTTTTGAACAGACACTTCTCAGTCGACTGACAGCCAATTCCAGTCGGCTGATAATGTTGTTGGTATTCTGAAACTTTTTACATATTCCCTTCTTTTCAACAGCTATAGTCTTTGAATTTGAATTGTTTTATAACTGATTTTCAGTTGCTAAAAGTCTTAGAAATAGCTAAGCATTCTTGGACTTTTATTAACAAAATTCATTCCAAGTTCTTGACTTTAAAAATTCCGAATTTCTGTCAGAAAATCATATACTCTCTCATTTTGCTTAATTTCACTTCCAAATGATTTGTTAGGCAGAAGTAGAAGAGAAACCCTATAAGCTGATTGTTATACATATTTGCATATTTTACCACTTCCATACCATGTATATTGTAAATAAAATGTGATTTTTAACCCCTTTTCTCTCTATGTTTACAGGTCCACAACTTGAAAGAGAAAAGCCCATTAATCACTTTAATTAGCAATAATTAAAGTGATTAAATCCATAAGCCCAAAAAAGAGCCCAAGATTTGAATTTGGATTCAGTTGAGATCCGCGCGCCAATTGGATCTTCCAGAAGGCCACGTGGATAACCACCTAACAACCAAATCACAACAGAAAATCTGGGCTCAACGGCCCAGATTTTGCCGCCAAAACTGGGATATTCCCGCGTATCTGCGGCGGTTTGGAGGCAGTTGGAGCCCGGATTTTGCGCCAACGGCCAGGGCTCTAGATCCTTCTCATGGATGGCTATAAATAGAGGACCAGAGTCTGTGTGTGAGAGCAGAGAAGAGAGAGAAGAAAATAGGGGAAATTCTTGTATTTTGTTTTCTCCTAGGTTTTTAGTCTTCATCTTCTTCCTCCTAGAGATTTTGACAAAGTGAGAGAGAGAGTGCTGTTTGAAAGCTTGTATCAAGAAAGTGACATTCTTGTAGGCAAGGATTTATCAAAAGAGCTCCATTCATCTCTTTGCAATCTCTAGTATGCTTTACTTTACTTTGCTTTAAATTCTTGTTTTCATTCTAGTGTTATTTCATTTGCTTTAGTTCTAATTGCTTTACATCATGAATAGTTGCTTTGTTTCTAGTATAATGGATAGCTAAATCTCTATTGCATGGCTAGCTAAGAACTTACCTAGCTAACTTCTATCTCTTTTGATGATGCTTGTCTTTATACTTGCATTGTGATATTTCTTTTACTTACCAAGGAAGTAGAGTTGCTTTCCCTTGGCAATTGCTTGTTCATACTCAATATGACTCATGTGTGCCTCATTTAGAGCCTTGTCTAGAACAAGAGCCTTTGATGGAACATGGAGATGGATCACCTATATATGCTACTTGTAAGAACAACTTCTCTACTTCAAGCCAATTTGTTGTTATGTCTTGAATGTTTGAATGAATGTTGATTCTTCGAACTTAGCATCTTTGAGTACCAATCCTAGAGTTCATCATTGAACATCTATCTAGAGAGCCAATGAATTTATATGAGGCTTCAAGCTAAGAACAAGAGAACACTCATCTTCCTAACGGTAAAACACTTGAACAAACAGCAAGATATCCCTATTGCCAATGAATCAACATGAGGCAATCAAGCATCACCATTGCGTTTAGCAAGTTAGCAATGAGGTAAAGTTAGCTAGCCATGTACTTTCTCATCTAAAGTTTTCTAACACTTTCTTTACTAGCTTTTCTTTCTTTGCAACACACTTCACCAAAGTTCTTTTGATTTCTTTTTCCATAATGCACAAATCCATCACTTCTTTTCATGTTGCTTCTTGCATTTGTGTAAATACATAGAAGACATTTCGTTTTTCATTTCTTCACTCCATACCGTAACGCTTCTATCGCTAGCTCTCCCGGAGAATCGACCCGGTATAGCCATTGCTATAGCGGAGATTGGAAAGGGTATATTAATCTTTGAATACATTTGTGGAGTAAACGAGCACAAAGGTTAACTCTAAACCTTTCTTCTTTAATTGAATACTTGTGTAATAACTCTACATTACTCTTTCCCAACCAAATTTTTGGCGTCGTTGCCGGGGAGAGCAACGGTATTTGTTTTCAAGTGAAGAATTAAACGAATACTCTTCTCTGTTGCAGGTACAGGTTGAAGAAACAGTAAATCTTGCATTGCAGAAACACATAAGTGGACCTGGGCCTCTGCTTTCGAAAGCAGAGACCAGGATCCCTCTGAATTGCCGCAAATTCTGGGATTTTGCCGCAGAATTGCGGCAAGGAAGAGTTGACTACTGACCATTTTTCTGCAGGGCTTGCTTCTCTGCAAAATACAGCTGCTGCAACACTTTAAATCTTGTTTGCTTCACCTGATATCTGCTAATCAACAGTAAAAAAATTGTTGCAAGTTAAGAAATTGTTTAGACATTTGCATACTAGGCACGTGTCTTTCAATTCCTTTACATTTACTGTTGAAGAGTGCTGGAGACAAGGTACGTAAGCATAGCATATAGACTAGGACTCACTCTTTGTTTGATTTAATTAAGCTTTGAGTGAACCTTGTTTGTTGATATCGTACACTTGCACAAATCAACTTTAAGGGCATCACCCATAAAAAGATAAGGTGGGGATTTTATCACCCCTTCCTTAGCCCGAAAATCATTTTCCCACGCACTCACTATCCTAAGCTTCTAATTAAAAATTGCTAGACATTGGCCCTAGGGACATCCGGACTCACTTAGGAGATTATCCTAAGGGGGAAAAGTGTTGGAAAGTGACTTTTGTAAAATCAGTGTCTAGGAAAGGGTTGAGGGCCGAAAGCCCGAAGGTTGTTGGTTACTTAATTAAGGAACGTCTCTGACGGAAAACCTCCCACCAACCTTACCCTTCCCTGGCTGATTTGCTTATAGTCAAAGTCTACACCGAACCTCCTGTGGACGATCTAAAGTTAGGAGTCGTCTAGGTCCAGGAAACTTAGAAAGCTTGGATTGATTTTTTTTCCTTTTTCTTGATTGTTATTTTTTTTTTCATTTTCCGCCTGTGTGAAAGGTGCACGTTGATTGTGTAATTGTATGCAAGAGTGATATCGAGATCCGAATTCTGCTAGGCTTGTAAGAACTTCTACACTGCCACATACACCACCACTCGACACAATCATGACCACCAACGTTTCGTTGCAGGACAAGTTCTATCCGATTCGCACATCACTTCCATCGTGCATTCTCCTCCCAAACACTAATGGAAATAACTTTGAGTTGAAGCCCCAGTTCATAAACACTCTTCCACGATTCCATGGCCTTGAATCTGAGGATGCGTACTTCTTCATCCGAGAGTTTGAAGAAGTATGCCTTATGATGAGAATTTCCCAGTTGACCGAGGATGCTGTCAGACTTAGGTTTATACCTTTTGCACTTAAGGATATCGCTAAGAAGTGGCTTTATAATCTCCCAGTTAGCTCAATTTCTTCTTGGGATGATTTCGTTAAGGTCTTTCTTAAAAAGTTTTATCCTATCCATAAGACAGCCCTTATGAGGAAGAATATAATGCAATTCAAACAAGAAGCCAATGAACCTTTTTGGAAGTATTTTGAGCGCTTCAAAGACCTAGTAGCCCTGTGTCCCCATCACGGTATAGAAAAATGGCGCCAGTGCGAGATTATCTATGATGGGCTTGATTATCAGACTAAGACGCTCCTTGAAACCATGTGTCAAGGAGAATTCTTAAAGAAGGATGAAGATCAGGGTTGGGATCTTTTTGAGGCATTAGCTGAAAAGACAGTCCAGTGGGAATCATGTACTGAGAAACCTGCACCCACAACTTCCAGAACTGGTTTACATTCCATAGAATCCTCAATAGCTGCAGAAGCTAAGATAACTCAGTTGATGAAGAGGATTGAGTTGCTAGAGTCCAGGGAAAACTCTGCTGTGAATCAGGTCAACCCATCTGTTGTTAATCCGGGTTGTACCTACTGCCATGATCTGAATCATCTGTTTGAGGAGTGTCCAGTTTATCAAACTCAAATGTTTCAGGAGAGTACAAATGCCACGTACACCAGACCCACTTACAATCCTTACTCCAAAACCTATAATCCGGGATGGCAAAACCATCCGAATTTCTCTTGGAGTCAGTCTGGCCCTGAGCAGCCGAGACAACCATTTCCACAACAATACCCTGCTCAGTCTCATCCACAGACTTACCACCAGAACCCACCAAATGTTCATTCATACCAGAGTCCACCCAGATTCCAGTCATATCAAAATCCTGTGCCATACCAAGGAAATTTTCAGCCCCAATTTCAGCATCATCCACCACCCAATCCTTCAGACAAAAGAATTTCTGATTTAGAGAAAATGATAGAGACCTTATCTAAGAATCAAGCTTCAATGATGAACAATCAGCAGCAGGACATGAACAAATTGCAAATTCAAATAGGGCAGTTGGCTAACTCTTTGACTGAAAGACAAAAAGGAATGCTACCTAGCCAACCTGTGCCCAATCCCAAAGCCCATTTTTCTCTGCACGAAGTTGAAGACTTGGGACCCAGCCAATGCCAAGCCATTCAAATCCTTAGATCTGGAAAGCATGTAGATAACAAGGTTTCAAATCAGTCTCCCAAATCTGTGTCACCACCTTCTGTTCCAATTCAACCCATGCAAGACAATCCTTCATCAAGCACAAAACCATCCACTTCTCAGTCAAAAGGAAAAGAGAAAGTTGATGAGCAAACATATAAGCCTGTTGTCCCATTCCCAAATAGGCTTACAAATCATAAGATGAATGCTCACATGGAGAAGATAAGAGAGATCTTCAACCAAGTACAAATCAATGTCCCTCTCTTAGATGCCATTCAACAAGTCCCATCCTACGCCAAGTTTTTGAAAGAAATGTGTACTAAAAAGAGGAAAGCAAATGTCCCTAAAAAAGTCTTTTTGGCTTCCAACATAAGTGAACTGCTCAATGGTCCGATCCCTGTGAAGTACAAAGATCCAGGGAGCCTTACCATTTCTTGTATCATAGGGCAGACCACCATAAATAGGGCTTTGCTAGACTTGGGTGCGAGCATCAATCTTCTCCCCTTTTCCGTCTATCAGCAGTTAGGGTTAGGCAACCTTCGTCCAACCCAGATGACTATACAATTGGCTGACCGCTCTGTAAAGATTCCAAAGGGGGAAATTACAGATGTTTTGATACGGGTCGGGGAATTTATTTACCCCGTGGACTTTGTTGTTCTTGAAACACAGCCCGTACAAAATCACAGAGCGCAAACACCCGTCATTCTCGGACGTCCTTTCTTAGCCACCGCAAATGCAATAATCAATTGTAGAAATGGATCGATGCGGTTAACGTTCGGAGATATGACGAAGAGAGGTAAATGTCTTCCATCTGGGGAAGCAGCCAAGGGATGTGGACAATGATTCCTTCGAAGTGAACTTGATTGAGGGTTTGACCAGTGAACATGTGGACGAGGTGGAGTATGAGTCTGAAGAGGAGTTTAAGTTGGAGTCGGATGACTTCAACCTGGATCAGATTGTTGGATCAAATGTTGAACGGACAACTAATTCCACCCCTATTCTTCCCTTGCACCATGAGCAACCTGTGATAGATCCGGTACCTTCTTCTGAGCTTAAACCTCTTCCCAATCATCTCAAGTACAAATACTTGGATGAGAAGGAATCCTTTCCTGTAATAATTGCATCCAATCTTACTGAACAATAAGAAGAGGACCTTCTGACTGTGTTAAGGGAAAATAGAGAGGCCATTGGTTGGACCATGGCTGATATCAAGGGGATTAGTCCTTCCATTGTCCAACATAGAATTCACTTGACGGAAGATGCCAAGCCTAAACGAGACCCACAGCGTAGACTTAACCCCATTATGCAAGAAGCTGTTAGATCTGAGATTTTGAAACTATTAGACAATGGGATTATCTATCCCATATCTGATAGTCAATGGGTAAGTCCAGTTCATGCTGTGCCTAAGAAAGTTGGATTTACGGTGGTGGAAAATGAGAATAAAGAATTGATACAAACACGTCTTCCAACGAAGATTCGAGTTTGTATTGATTACAGGAAGTTGAATACCGCCACACGTAAAGACCACTTTCCACTTCCATTTATTGATCAAATGCTGGAGAGATTGGCGGGACATGAGTACTATTGTTTCCTGGATGGATATTCAGGATATAATCAGATCCCAATTGCTCCCGAAGACCAAGAGAAGACTACCTTCACCTGTCCCTTTGGAACATTTGCTTACCGAAGGATGCCCTTCGGTCTTTGCAATGCTCCTGTAACTTTTCAACGTTGCATGTTGAGCCTCTTTTCGGACATGGTAGAGAAATTTTTGGAAATTTTTATGGATGATTTCTCGATCTATGGGGATTCCTTTGAGCAATGCTTGTACCATTTAAAGTTGGTGTTACAACGCTGTATGGAGAAAAATTTGACACTTAACTGGGAAAAGTGTCATTTTATGGTCAAGCAAGGAATCGTGCTTGGGCACAAGGTATCAAGAATAGGAATCGAGGTAGACAAGTCCAAAGTGGAAGTCATAACAAAGCTCACTGAACCAACGTGCTTAAAGGACATTAGATCATTCTTAGGGCACGCCGGTTTCTATAGGCGATTTATTCAAGGGTTTAGCAACATTGCAAGACCCTTGACAAATCTCTTAGGAAAGGATGTACCCTTCATCTTTGATGAGGAATGTCAAAAATCATGGAAGGAGCTTAAAGTAGACTTGTCTCTGCACCAATCATATCTGCTCCAGATTGGACCAAACCTTTTGAGATTATGTGTGATGCTTCTGACTTTGCTATAGGCGCTGTTTTAGGACAGCGTATTGATAATAGGCAACACGTAATCTATTATGCTAGCAGAACGCTGAATGATGCCCAACTCAATTACACAACTACTGAAAAGGAATTTTTAGCGGTTGTCTTTGCGTTGGAGAAATTTCGTCAATATCTGCTAGGGTCCAGAACAGTTATTTTCACTGATCACTCCGCCCTAAAATACTTGATGTAAAAGAAGGATGCTAAGGCAAGACTGATTCGATGGATACTTCTTTTGCAAGAGTTTGATTTGGAGATTAAATATAAAAAGGGCGTTGAGAACGTGATAGCAGATCATTTGTCAAGAATCCCAAATGCACCTAAAGAGAGAATACCGATTAACGATGATTTTCCTGACGAGCATATTTTTAAGATATGTGGAGAGCCCTGGTATGCTGATATAGTGAACTACCTTGCTACCAGGCAAATACCTTCTCATTGGTCAGGACAAGAAAACACCATTTTCTGCGCCAAATGCGGTTCTTCTTTTGGGATGAACCATATTTATTCAAATACTGTCCTGACCAAATCATACGTAGATGCCTTCCTGAGGATGAACATCAGAGCGTTTTGACATTCTGTCACAAGTTAGCTTGCGGTGGACATTTTGGTCCACGGAAAACTGCTGAGAAAGTGCTTCAGAGTGGATTCTACTGGCCCACTCTCTTTAAGGATGCATATAATTTCTGCAAGCTCTGTGATAAGTGTCAAATGACGGGTCGTATCACACAAAGAGACATGATGCCCCTCACACCCATCTTGGAAGTTGAAATTTTCGACCTCTGGGGCATCGATTTTATGGGACCCTTTCCTCTGTCCTACGGTAACCAATACATTTTGGTAGCCGTAGATTATGTTTCCAAGTGGGCTGAAGCAATTCCAACCCGGACGAATGATAACCATGTTGTCATTAAGTTTTTAAGAGAAAACATCATCTCTCGCTTCGGAGCCCCCCGTGCGATAATAAGCGATAATGGGAGTCATTTCTGCAATAAGGCTTTTGAAGCTTTGATGCGAAAATACTCTATTACTCACAAATTGTCCACGGCTTATCATCCTCAAACCAACGGGCAAGTTGAAGTCACGAATAGACAAATAAAACTCATTTTGGAGAAAACTGTAGGACAGAACCGTAAGGATTGGTCCATCAAACTCACCGATGCCTTATGGGCATACAGGACCGCTTACAAGACTGTCCTCGGTATGTCTCCATATCGAGTTGTATTTGGAAAACCTTGTCACTTGCCAGTTGAATTAGAACACCGAGCTATGTGGGCTTTAAAGCAGCTGAACTTGGATTTGGATAAAGCCGGTGTTCTACGAAAGTTGCAGTTATCTGAGCTTGAAGAGCTGAGAAACGAGGTATATGATAATGCTCGGATCACTAAACACAGAACCAAGCTTTTTCACGATAAATCCATTCACCGAAAGATTTTTGTCGTAGGACAAAAGGTTCTGTTGTACAATTCACGACTCCACCTTTTCCCTGGTAAATTGAGAACCAGGTGGTCAGGGCCATTCATTGTTCAAAAAGTTTTCTCCCATGGTGCAATTGAGATTCTTGACCCGAATAATGGCAACAAATTCACTGTGAACGGTCAACGTCTTAAGCCATTCTTTACCACTGATCCCGTGTCACACGAAGTTCATGAATTGGGTCTTTGTGACCCAGTTTATTTGTGACAATTCCATCTGTATAGTTTCCCATGCATTTTCCTGAATATCATTTTGGGACCACACTTGTAAATAATTTTCTTTTACATTTTTTAAATAATAAATAAATAAAATAAAAAATTAGGGATTTTTGTTTCACATTCCTAGGATTTTCTCTTCCCTAGGATTCCTTTCATTTCTAAACTCTTTTGACTTAGGGTTGTAAATATACCTTTGACCTAGGGATAATTTGGAAATCCCATTTTTACCTACCCCTATAAATACTCTCCTCACCAACTCTTTCTCCCTCAACCGCAGACTTCCTTTCAGATCTGAGAACCTCCTTCAAAAGCCGACCTCTGCCAACTTTCCCCTTCACCAGACTCCTCTGTTCTGCCGCAAAAACCCACTTCCAGCCGCAGATCCACCGCACTCCGGCCACCTCTGGCGCCCAGAAAAATTCTGCTTGGCTGATTTCTACTTCCAGTGGCAGATCCAGAGCAACTCTTCCCAATTCTGTCTCGGGTGCCTTCTGCACAACTGTTTTGGATTTTCCCCCACGATCTCCGGGGGTGGTTTGCATTTTCCTATCTCAAATCCTTTGCTTTACATTCCATTAGCATATATGGCACCGAATTTGTATGTGGAAAGGGATTTTTCTATACTTTTGAATGACAGTAGGGGGTATGGGCACATTTTTGTGGATAGAATACATGCTTGGAATTGGTACTCTTTGGTCTATGATAACAATGAGCACGATGCATACTATTGCCCCGATCTTGTCACTACCTTTTACAATTCAATTGATCAAGCATCTGTGAATCATGACACGTACCAATTTGTATCTCACATGTCATTCGGTGATATCTTTGTCACCATCCCACTTATTGCTGAAATCACTAATGTCCCCAGTCATCCCCACCATACTGACCCCTTGCCATTGGTAGATTATATGCCTCTCATGGGGGTCCGTTGTACAATTCAAGACCGTGGGCTCAAAGCCAACACGTCCTTTCGAAATGTTCATTGCATTGGACGCTGGGTCCAACGCAACATTTTTGGGATTGAGCACCAATCTTCCTTTAACAGACCCGTGTTACAGGTAATCCATGATTTAATGACACATAACCACACGGTCTGTTTGAATCGGGCCATCTTCCGTGCCATTCTTGACAATTCCTCCCGCACTCGGGTGCAAAGCATTCCCATGCTATCTTAATCACACGTCTGTGTAAACAATTCATCTCAGACGCTGTCTTTCATACATTTGACCAAGTGCTTGCTACTGTAGAGAGACCCACAAGCTCATATAATGGTTGCTTGCACGCACTTTGGACACCTATTGCTCAGCCTGAAAATGAACCTGATTGGTAGTGAAAAGTGCATTTTTATCATCATATTTACCATCACATTTTCATATTTATTCATTTAATTCTGCACATTTATTAATAATTTGTAATTTATTGTGTGCAGGACTCGAATTATTAATTTAATAATAAATAAAGCTTAAAGAGCCCAAAAGCCCAGATCCAAGCCCATATTTGAAGCCCAAGAGTCAAAGTGCAAATAGCAGATTGTCAAAGTGCAAACACACAAAGGGCTGAAGTTGCAAATATCAAAGATGAGGAAAGGATAGACTTCTACCCAACCCTAAACTCTTGCAGATGAGAATGAAAAGAGTGCAGAGATAAGGAAATTCGTTTAAAAGAGATTGGGAGAATTCAAAATCTAGGTAACTTGATTATCAAGTTATCTCGAAATCCCAATATAAAGAGCCCGGATCAAACTTCCAGAAGCAAACGCCCAGATGGACGGACCAGGAGAAGCCACGCGCCAAAGCGCGTGGCAATCTGCCACTATTTTGCCGCAAAATTGCGGCAAAATCCCAGTTTTTGCGGCAATCCGAGCTTATCCAGAGACCATTTTTCGTGGGCAACTTCATCCGGGACTCTTCGGCCTTCTGCACCTATAAAAACCCCCTGCAGTGCAACGTACAGGGTCGTCCAGAGGCGAGCCAAGGGCCAAAAAGCTAGGTTTTAGTCTTCTTCTAGGTTGTAGTTAGGTTTTTCTTTTTATTTTCAAGAGAGAGAGAGGCTTATGTTGAGCGTGACACCGATGTATCTTCTCTTCTCTGCCATTGATTAAAGCAATAAAGGTAATTATTTTTCTTTTGTTCATTGTTCTTATATTTTATTTTTCTTTTTGTTTTCCTTTCTTTTTCTCTGTGATCTCTTGTGGTTGTTGATGAACATGCAAGTGGATTCCAAAAGCAAGTATAACTAAGCTATGTGAGAACCAGCGATAGTTCATGAAGACGTTCTCCTCCAAGCTATGCATCACTTCGTTCTTGATATGCTTGACGATATAATGTGCACAGGGATTGAGCTCGAGTTTATGATCTATTCGTGGAATGCCTCCTAAGCAAGGTAGAACATGTAAGGTTTTCACGTTTTTCTTCAACCAAACTCAAGTAAGTATTCTTTTCTTTTCTTTTCTTTTCTTTTCTTTTTGTAGATTAATCATAACTCATCTCCATATTCTTTTTTCGACCATTGTAAATACCGCTATCTTTCTAACTTAACTAATAAAATAAAAACTTTAGAGAAACTTGCTTAACGCTTCCATCGCAGTCCCTCCCTGAGGATCACGACCCGCATAGCCTTGCTACCGTGGATTAGAATTGAGAACTTGCACATCCTATTCTTAAAACTAAAATACTACATTTTGTGTGCAGGAAATCTCAGTCAACAGAACCTGTGGAGCTTGATTCGGAGGAGAGTTTAGAAGAAATTGATGAGCCTCAATTTTGGAGGCAGGAACCCCCTACTGATTCACGAGCCTTCATGTCCACTATCTGGAAAGGCATGAAGAAGATTTTCAAGGGGCAGGTCCGGCTTAGGAAGAGGGTAGAGGAGCAATCCTCTCGGCTACGTAGTATGGAGGCTGCGTTTAGAAGATCACAATCGGCTGGACCTAGCTCTACCGCGGGTCCTAAAGGACAGAGGGAGTAGTTTTGTCCTTTACCTATTTCATGCATCATTTCATATTGCATGCATTGGGGACAATGCATGAGATAGGTATGGGGGGTAGATACTAACATAGGATTTTTCATTTTTTTTAGGCCTTTTATTTTTTAGGATTTTTTCCTTTCTTTTTAGATTTTACTTTTTTTTTAGAAAAATAAAAAAAATAAAAAAAATAAAAAAAAATAAATAGAAATTCTTTGATCCATGTTTAAAGAATCAAACTTGAAATTTAGGGATTAAGGAAGCTCTAAATTAAGATTTCTAATTATAAGTTGAAAAGAGGAGTTTTGTTAGATTTTTAGGTTAAGTAATAAAGGATTAGAAAAATTACTAGATTTTAATTCTTTCTTTAGATATAAACATTTAACATATTGAAGGATTAATCAAAGACTTTGTGATTTTATTTACACATATATGTAATAAAAAAAAAGAAAAAAAAAGATGTATATAAATAAATAATAAATACTTAGTCACTGACTAAGCTGGTTACCCGTGCCTCAAGAAGCATTGCCGATCACGCCTAAAGGTGGTTAAGTTCTTAAATTCCTTCGTGACCTTTTTTACTCGAGACCTTAAACCTGAGGGATGTTTTCTCATCTGGTGCCCTAAGACCATCTGGTTTGGGAGTCATCGGTTAAAGGCTCGATACAAGGGTAAACTAGAAAGCCTAAGGATGCTAAGGAAATGTAAATAAATAAACATAAATAAAAAAAAAGAAAAAATATTATATATATTAGTAAATAAATAAACTTAGTCTAAGAAAGATCCTTCATATTTATAGATGTATATATCCTAGGATTGATGCAAAATCCGGTTTTTGATCTTTTCCCTAAAATCTTAACCTAAGCTGAAAACAAATTCCAAATAGACACTTATAAGAAGAATGAAAAGTTTAGAGTAACCTGAAACCTAAAGATCAAGTTAGAATCTTTAAAACATGGATCAAAAATTTCACTAACCCTTTTATTTTTCTTTATGGATTTTGTGGGTGCAATCCGCTGAAAACCCTCAGGAAACAACACTCCTCCTCTAGGGTAACCTAGAGGTTTAACGGCTTGTTGCACGTGCTCAGTGCAATCGTGTCACCTACGAAAGTGGTGTAATAAATTATTTAGGATTTTCTTTTTCTTTCTTTTTGCTCGAGGACGAGCAAAAGCTAGGTATGGGGGTGTGATTGTTATACATATTTGCATATTTTACCACTTCCATACCATGTATATTGTAAATAAAATGTGATTTTTAACCCCTTTTCTCTCTATTTTTACAGGTCCACAACTTGAAAGAGAAAAAGCCCATTAATCACTTTAATTAGCAATAATTAAAGTGATTAAATCCATAAGCCCAAAAAAGAGCCCAAGATTTGAATTTGGATTCAGTTGAGATCCGCGCGCCAATTGGATCTTCCAGAAGGCCACGTGGATAACCACCTAACAACCAAATCACAACAGAAAATCTGGGCTCAACGGCCCAGATTTTGCCGCCAAAACTGGGATATTCCCGCGTATCTGCGGCGGTTTGGAGGCAGTTGGAGCCCGGATTTTGCGCCAACGGCCAGGGCTCTAGATCCTTCTCATGGATGGCTATAAATAGAGGACCAGGGTCTGTGTGTGAGAGCAGAGAAGAGAGAGAAGAAAATAGGGGAAATTCTTGTATTTTGTTTTCTCCTAGGTTTTTAGTCTTCATCTTCTTCCTCCTAGAGATTTTGACAAAGTGAGAGAGAGAGTGCTGTTTGAAAGCTTGTATCAAGAAAGTGACATTCTTGTAGGCAAGGATTTATCAAAAGAGCTCCATTCATCTCTTTGCAATCTCTAGTATGCTTTACTTTACTTTGCTTTAAATTCTTGTTTTCATTCTAGTGTTATTTCATTTGCTTTAGTTCTAATTGCTTTACATCATGAATAGTTGCTTTGTTTCTAGTATAATGGATAGCTAAATCTCTATTGCATGGCTAGCTAAGAACTTACCTAGCTAACTTCTATCTCTTTTGATGATGCTTGTCTTTATACTTGCATTGTGATATTTCTTTTACTTACCAAGGAAGTAGAGTTGTTTTCCCTTGGCAATTGCTTGTTCATACTCAATATGACTCATGTGTGCCTCATTTAGAGCCTTGTCTAGAACAAGAGCCTTTGATGGAACATGGAGATGGATCACCTATATATGCTACTTGTAAGAACAACTTCTCTACTTCAAGCCAATTTGTTGTTATGTCTTGAATGTTTGAATGAATGTTGATTCTTCGAACTTAGCATCTTTGAGTACCAATCCTACAGTTCATCATTGAACATCTATCTAGAGAGCCAATGAATTCATATGAGGCTTCAAGCTAAGAACAAGAGAACACTCATCTTCCTAACGGTAAAACACTTGAACAAACAAGCAAGATATTCCTATTGCCAATGAATCAACATGAGGCAATCAAGCATCACCATTGAGTTTAGCAAGTTAGCAATGAGGTAAGTTAGCTAGCCATGTACTTTCTTATCTAAAGTTTTCTAACACTTTCTTTACTAGCTTTTCTTTCTTTGCAACATACTTCACCAAAGTTCTTTTGATTTCTTTTTCCATAATGCACAAATCCATCACTTCTTTTCATGTTGCTTCTTACATTTGTGTAAATACATAGAAGACATTTCGTTTTTCATTTCTTCACTCCATACCGTAACGCTTCTATCGCTAGCTCTCCTGGAGAATCGACCCGGTATAGCCATTGCTATAGCGGAGATTGGAAAGGGTATATTGATCTTTGAATACATTTGTGGAGTAAACGAGCACAAAGGTTAACTCTAAACCTTTCTTCTTTAATTGAATACTTGTGTAATAACTCTATATTACTCTTTCCCAACCATAAGCCGCAACAAAAAATCATTTGCACTACACATTCAAGGCTTGTAGATTCAAAGTTGTAATCGGTAAAAGGTAAAGGTCTTTTCAGTGTAGAGAAGAGGTGTACAGAATTGGCAAGACTGTTGTCAATTAATGTACGTGTGTTGATTTTGTAGTTCTCAAAATCAAGGTCAAGAAAAATCTCAAGGGGATTGGCTTGGGGACTGGATGTAGGTTGGGAGGACCGAAGCAGGATAAAATCAATGTGTTATGAATGTCTTCTTGATTTTATGTCTTTGATTGATATTTACTTTTCAAGTTACTAATCTTTCTTAATAAGTTTATTATAAACACTATTCACTTTCCCTTTAGTGTTGTAGTTGTCATATACAGGATCTTACATTTTCTTTTTTTGCTGCTCATTTGCTAACTATGGATTATATTACATTACGTTATTAGTTTATCAAGTCCCAATATTATTTCTCTCTCTTATTTGGACTTTTAACATGTATACATTAAATAAGCACATTAATTTTTGCCTCAGTGGAATTTCGATCCTCTCCATTTCTCAATCACCTAACTATTGTCATATATGATGATACATTATGCTCATGGTTGTTATGGGCGATACATATGGAGAACTGGAGTCTCCTCTTAATAAAACTTTAAGAGCTGTAAAAGAAAGCACTCTATAAAATATATCTTTTGTTTGTCTCTTTGAGCATTCAAATTTTTTTTTTTTTTGTATAAAAGGGATTGAGGTGAATATATGGCTTAAACTTCGTATTCCTTTTGTTCGGTAATCTGTCAGGAAGAAGATGATTAGTTAGGGGCCAAATTTTTGCTAATCCCCCTCCGAGACTCAAGTTAGTATCAGTTCTAGAGAATTAAGAAGACAATCAATTTTGGACTAGATTCTTGGCAATTCTATTCAAGGGCGTGTTTAACTCGCCGTAAAATAGGAGGAAGCGTAAAATTTGACACTGTAGCGTGGGCCCAAACAGTAACTTTCTCACCCTAATTTTCAAACCTTGTTTGTTTATGTTTGTAGAAGTGGTCACTGATATAGTCAGCACTTTCCCACTTTGCTTTCAACCCGATTTTGGCTCGAAACCAACAAAAAATTACTGCTTGAGGGGTCCAGATACATAGTTTCTTTGAGAAGCTATTGTTTGTATGACACTCTCAGCTTTCCCTTTTGCTTTTCAAAGGTCAAACACACCCTAATACTCAAGTTAGTCACAACCCTAGAGAATTATGACTGGAACTAAGAACAAAGAATAATAATTCATATCTGGGTGAGGTTTCTTGGACCCTATTTATAGATGAAGGGTCCCTATTTTATAGGTGAAGGATCACCTAATGTTCTGCTGGACCAATTGTCTACCAGCTAAGATAGAGGGTCCCACCAACTTATAAGTATTGGTTCATCCTCAAATCTTGTTCATGCATATATGCTTTTGAGCACCTTGTTCCAAGTATAAATATTGCATTCATGAAGTGACATGGAAACTGGTGAAGCTCAATCATGAAAAGAAAAAAAATATGAAAATTTATTTTGCAAGTTCATTATAGCACTGTGCTAAAGTAGACAAGAGGTCTCGGAGTTAAATCTCGCTTGCATCAAGTTAGGGCTTATATTTCAAAAAAAGAATTTATTTTTTTGGTAGTCGTTAATGGTTTCAATAATCATTTGCTTGCAATTTTTTCGGATCAATCATGTGTTATATTTGTTTATAAATTGTACTTATTACTATTATTTTTATATAGTGATCACCTGATTGGTGCACTAATTATTAAGAAAGATCACATGAAAATAATGCCACGACTCTGCACATTTGTTTTGCATGGTAGGAGTTGGGTAATGTTTGATATAACATATAAGTGTAACAAAGAGTTTATAACTAGGATAGCTTTTTTCCCAAAAAAAAAAACAACAAATAGAAAGCATTTCTTAATAAAAAAAAATCTCAATTTTGAATTTAATCACAAAAGATACACCGGTTCAAAATTTATTTACAAAAATTAACCTCCTTTTAACCACATCAACGTTGAGCACAATTGTCCCACCTGTTTGGCATATATTTTTATTTTTATGATCTGTTTTTGTGTTCAGAGTATAATTTTAAGTTCCAGGTTGTCAACCGGACCAAGTATTTCTTTTTTCCAATTTATGTTAAGGGATCGTTTGGTTTTAAGGTTAAGTTTTCTAAACTATAGTTTTCTACAATTAAGTCCTCTATCTCCAAAAACCAAACTTAGGTCCCTTTGGCTAGTATTTATAGTTATTAAACTATAGTTAGCTACCTCAAAAACTTGGTTTTAATGGTAGTTTAGAAAAATCTAAGGAAAGTAGCTTTCTCTGGAAGTTGTTCACTTGTTTGATTAATGAAACAACAAGAAAACTACAGTTTATAAACCTTAAAAGGCAACAAGCCTTGAGAGAGAGAGAGAGAGAGAGAGAGAGAGGTCGAGAGAGAAGCCGAGAGTTAAGAGAGAGGGGAGAGAAGTGGGGGGAGAGAGAAGCGGGGAAAAAATGGGGACAGGGGGCGAGCTAAGGGGAAGGGATAAAATGAGAGGGGAGAGAGAAGCCAAGTACAAAAAGAAATTAGTTTCCAAATCCAATTTTTTATTTTTAGCCAAATCTATGCTCGGGATTGGCAACCTCAAATATAGGTAAAAGAGCAAATTAAAAAAATAAAAAAAAACACCATGGGCAAGACAATTGTACCGCGAGACTTCTATGCACATGTCAATGATCGATTATTGCAATTTAATTTTTGAGAGGTCAATTTATCAATTAAATTCAAATTCAAATTTTTTTTAAAAAAATTGCCCATGAAAAATAGCATAGCTATCAATAAATTTTTGCTGTGTATAACACATTGTCTCTGTGCATAACATACTATGTTAGAAGATAGTAGTTTGTAGGTGAAGAACATGTTCTTTTGGAATTTTTTTTAATCTTAATTATGGTAAACCAAATTATAGAACAATGCTGCAAAAACATCTCCAAGGTGACCGAATGAGTAGAATTTAGTTTACCCCAATACGATAGAAAATCACCTATATGAGGAAATTTAGCTGTGAGCAGGCGGGGATTTATATAGAGCTGAGTGTGTGTGGACACCCACATTGGTTGGATTTTATGAAAATGTTAAAAGCTTGTATTGGACTTAAAGATTATTACATGGAGCAGTTATTCACTTGTTTGTTTTTGGACAGAAGTGAGGAAGTGGGAAAGCTCATTTCCCATTTTCGTATTTGTTTGGAACCAAAAATGGGAAAATCTTGTTTCCTTTTTTCTCCTTTACACATCCATTTTACACAACTATTTTTTCACTTTCAGGGTGTTACAGTTAATTTTGTGGCCATGAATCTCATTTGCAATAAGCTGTTGCTCAAAATAGTTAATTTCATGGTCATGTAACTCCCACTTGCAGTCTAATTACAATAAAAAAATTTCATAATTAATATTTATTTTAATATTATTTTGCGTTCAACTTTTTCACTTCCATTTCCACATTACTAACCAAATACCGAAAAAACAATATACTTTTTTCACTTACACTTTCACATTATAATCAAATACCGGAAAAGATAAATGCACAAATCTCAATTTTCTACCTTTTCCTCACTTTTTCCTTCTTATTTCCCACTTCCATCTTTTTTCTCCCACTTCCAACAAACCAAACATGAGTATAACAAATTTTGGACTTGGCTCCTGTGGTATGGTTTTGAAGTTAGTCATCAAAAGCAATGTATTCATGGTTTGGTTGGCGATGCCTTTTATTTATTTATTTTTTCTTTGGCTCACTAATAAATTACAACAAACTAAATTATAATTAGGGTTCTTAAATAATTTAGATAGGAAATATTAACAACATGCAGATAATCTAAAGCTTAAAATAGATATATATAATAACAAGTCTAGATTATATTTTACTTCAAAAAATTGAGTGTTATTATATACAAAAAGAAATTAGAATGCATTTAATAATTTAAAATTTCTATCATATTGTTAATTACACTGAATGATCATAATTTTAATTTAGTGATAAAATTCAAATCATTATTTGTCAGTTCCAATGCAACCAATAGTTTTTTGATAAATATCTTCAATAACGATAGTCATCAGACCATATCTCGATGTCAATCAATGTTACAAGTTTATTTTGTATTAGGTGTAGGGGTAAATTCCTCGTCATAATTTATCTACGCTCAATTTGTAATCAGATCCAAGAGAGAAAATAATAAAACAACGCAAAGACATGATGTTATGTGGAAACCCAATTTTGAAAAACTACTGAGAGAATAGGAGATTCACTATTTTCAAGAGGTTACAGTAATCTCTGCTCTTTTAGCCGTTCTGCCCCTTACTCAAGGGGTCTCTCAATGTATATATATACTCGGAGTCTTCATTGGGAGTGCGAGTCATACAAATTTCAATAACTGCATGATTTGCATGTTACGATTCTTTTGTAACGGTCTGAATTATGCCAATGATTGCGGCAGCGATTCCTGCATCTTGTTTAACAGTCTGCACTGAAGTAGGGATTATTGCAATGTTTGAGATGTGAGACGACCTGGCGTAACAGACTCCTTGAATGTTGGTGAAAATCAATGAGATTGTTACTACGACCGTCTTGCTCGGGACGGAAAGAAATCAATAATCTATGGCCAATGATGTTCTTGAAAGGAGTGTTCTCGGGGCCATGATTCCTCGGAAGGAGGAGTGTCCTCAGGATCAACTGGGCGATGCTATCAGGGGGGAGGGGTGTTCTGCTTTGCATTCCCTGTTGTCTGCCTTAAAGAATTTCTGATGAGACGAGACATGTGTCCTAATTTTGGTGTAGATCGAAAATTTCCTACTACATTAGGTATTTCAAAATCTAATACGATATCATCAACATATATTTGAATCGGTTGATATTTGAAATCATGACTCAAACTAATTCTTTTTCCTTAATCAAATTTCTATAAATTGTATTATAAATTTTATAAATATATGTCATGTGTGTGTGTGTGTGTGTGTGTGTGTGTGTGTGTGTGTGTGTGTGTGTGTGTATATATATATATATATATATATATATATATATATATCTAAGGGAAGGGAATAGATTTCAATGTTTACAATTTACATTACATTTTTGTTTATCTCAATCTTAAGCACGTGCACAAAATTTGGCTTTATTCTATTATATCTGTCACTAGCTGTGAGCTGATTTTGCCTGAGTCCATATAAAGGCTAGCAAGTTGGCTTAGGTGCCATGACCTCAGTATTTCTTCGTTACCATAACAACTATATTACGTGCATGTTTGAAGTTCCTTAGGCCACAAATTATGATTCTTCTTGATGTTCTCTCTTCACAATTATTTTACTATATAATTATTATAATAAAAAATAAAACTTTAAATATATGTATTTAATTATGAAAAATATCTATTAATAGAATTATAATATAATTTTTTCAGAGTTAGAAGAATAATAAAAATATAACAAGAAAATTTATAATAATATTTTTATTAAAAGTAGAGTGAAGCTTGTCGTCGCTGTGAGAGTCGCTGCACCGAACACGAAGCATGCTGAGGCAAACACAACACTTTTTAAACTGAATCTAGCTGCTGACTTGAGGGACACATCATGTATCATTGTAAGTGATGCAAAGAACTTAGTTCACAGAATTTGTGATAAGGATTTAGTGCCTTCACAGAGAGTTACCTCATGCGGTTTATGAGTGCCGCAGTCTACTTCAGGATAACAACAAGCGTGAGGCTGGAATTCGGTAACAGATCACCGAATGAAGCTGTCCACCGTGCTGGTCGTCAGTCTCAATCGTCAACTGTTTAGTCAGTGACTATATGAATCATGTTCTACTCTCAATCATGCAGCCAGTGTTATATCTAATATAAAGTCAAAGCTTCATCCTTCAAACTTTTTTTTTATTAATATGTGAAATTAAAGGGAACGAAGGTTTATTTTGTCATTTTTGACTAAAACTTTCTTTTATAAGTGTATAATTTGGAAATTACTTTAGTATCATTACTGGACAAACTGATTGATCTTCAGTAATTTAGGTAAAGAAATGAATTATAGAGTATTTAATTATTTTCCCCCAAAACAAATTGTAAACCCCAAAAATACTGTATATGGATTTTTGAACCTTTTTCAAGTGCTCCCCCCAATCACCAGCTTCTCGCTTACAGGTCGCTTATTTATGGCGTCTGCAACTCTCACCCCTTTCCCCTACGCACCATTTCCCTCTCCTCTCCCCCGCCTCAACTCTCACTTCTTGATGTTTTCTCTTCACAATTATTTTATTATATAATTATTATAATAAAAAATAAAACTTTAAATATATGTATTTAATTATGAAAAATATCTATCAAATAGAATTATAATATATATATTTTTTCAGAGTTAGAAGAAATAATAAAAATATAACTTTATAATAATATTTCTATTAAAGGTAGAGTGAAGCTTGTCGTCGCTGTGAGAGTCGCTGCACCAAACTCGAAGCATGCTGAGACAAACACAACACTTCTTAAACTGAAGCTAGTTGCTGACTTCAGGGACACATCATGTATCATTGTAAGTGATGCAAAGAACTTAGTTCACTAAAATTGTGATAAAGATTTAGAGCCTTCACAGAGAGTTATCCATGCGATTTACGAGTGTCACAATCTATTTCAGGATAACAACGAGTGTGAGATTGAAATTCGGTAGCAGATCAACGAATGAAATTGTCCACCGTGCAAAACAAATTGTAATCCCAAAAATTACTGGATATGGATTTTTGAACCTTTTTAAAGTCCTCCCCCCAATCGCCAGCTTCTCGCTTGCAGGAAGTTAACGTCGTGACCTCGATTCTGCTCGCTTATGGCGTCTGCAACTCTCACTCCTCTCATCCCACCATCTCCCTCTCCTCTCCTCCGCCTCAACCTCACAATCCCCTCTCCTCGACCTCGAACTCGAGCTCGAACTCCCCCTCCCGCCGACAACAAAGACGTCGTCTCCTGGACTTCATCCATAGCTCGCCACGCCCGCCGCGGCCTCCTCTCCGAGGCCATCTCAACCTTCTCTCTCATGCTCTCCACCTCCGACACCGAGCCCAATCACATCACTCTCATCACCCTCCTCTCCGCCTGCGCCGACCTCTCCACTTCCTCCCCCTCCGCCCTCCCTCTCGGCCTCCCTCTCCACTCTCACCTCCTCAAGCGTTTCCCCTCTCCCTTCCCGACCACGTCACCCTCCTCCTCAACACCGCCCTCCTCGATTTCTACTCCAAATGCGGCCGCCCTGATCTTGCCCGCCGGGTGTTCGACAGAATGCCCCTCAGAAACTCCTACTCCTTTAACGCCATGATCGCGGGCCACATGAGGAGCGGCGAGGTCGAGCATGCGGTTTCTGTCTTCGCAGGGATGCGGCCCCGCCAGAGGGACATGGTTTCTTGGACGGCCCTCATTGATGGCTTTGTCAAGAACGGGTTTCTGGAAGAAGCTATGCAACAGTTTCGGGAAATGCAGCAGCTAACCGATCAAGTTGAGCCAGATTATGTCATGATTATTTCTCTTGTTGCTGCGTGCGCTGATCTTGGTGAGCTTGGACAGGGCATGTGGGTGCACCGCTATGCTATGAGCCGCCGCAGTGGAGATCTTTGTGCCAATGTCCGGCTTGCCAATTCTTTCATTGACATGTACTCGAGGTGCGGCCGCGTTGACCTCGCTCGCCAGGTCTTTGATAGGGTGGATAATGGGAGAAGGACGCGGGTCACTTGGAATTCGATGATTGTTGGGTTTGCTACAAATGGATGTTGTAGTGAGGCGCTTGATCACTTTGATATGATGCAGAGGATGGGGTTCGAGCCAGATGGCGTTAGCTTCACGGGGGTGCTTACTGCCTGCAGTCATGCTGGGTTGGTAGATGAAGGGCTTAAGTACTATAAACTCATGCAGCAGAAGTATACGGAAATCCCTATGAGAATTGAGCATTATGGATGTGTAGTGGATCTTTTGGGCCGGGCCGGGCGGCTAGAGGAGGCGATGACCTTGGTGGGAAGCATGATGCCGGTCATGGGGCCAAATGAGGTTGTGCTGGGATCACTGCTTGCTGCTTGTAGGGTGCAAGAAAATATTGGTTTGGCAGAAAAGTTGATGGACTATTTGGTAGAGTTGGAGCCTGAGACAGATTCCAATTTCGTGCTCCTGTCAAATACATATGCTTCTGCTGGGAGATGGGATGGAGCGGTGAAAGTGCGGAACATGATGAAGTCTCTCGGGATAAAGAAGAGTCCTGGATTCAGTGCTGTAGAGATTGATGGTGCTTTGCATGAATTTGTGTCTGGAGACAGAGGCCATGTCCAATATGAGAACATCTATGGTATGCTCAAACTGCTTAGTTTTGAAATGAAGCCGCATCATTGTAATGGATAAGTCTGAAGTCAAATGATGCATTACTGGATCATCTGACAGTGAGAACACAAACTACAACATCATTGATCTGGGCATTCGTCAGTGGTCTGAACATCACGTGAAAATTCTTACAGGATGCTGAAGAACAGGCTTTCACAAGATCCTGCAGTATGGTGGCTGTTAAATTGCGTCAAGAACAACCGTCAGGGTCTCTTATCAAAAGTGGGTGCAACAAGAAGTTTAAGACATGTACAATCCTGAAGTCTAATGAGGTAAAACAAAAAAGTTTAAGACATGTACAATCCTGAAGGTAATTATAAACCTTTTGCTAAGATGTCTCACATCACAAATTTACAATACTTGTCATGCTTACTTGAAGGCTACCGAAGTAATCAATCTATGGGCTGAGATGGGATCAGAACTTTGGATCGGCCAAAAAAGTTTCGAAATATCTTGCACGTGAATACTCTGAAGTTCAGTCTGAGGCGATGAGTAGGCACATATATAGTCAGTCCTTAGTATGTGTTTGCTGAATTTCTATCAAGCATAAATGTATTGGTACCATGTGTACTCCATTCCAACATTAATCTCCTGATGAAAGAGGGAAAAGTTTGCAGCAATTGCAATGAAGAGTCCACACTTGCTTCGTTGCTCTGCAAGGATGGATAACAGTGAGTGCTTAAAGTGATTGTAAAGGGGACTTATCTATCATATATATGTATATATACGCCACTTCTCTCCCTCTACATAAAGCTGTCATCTGGTGGCGAAACTTTCATTATGGCTACCATGTCCATGGTGAGTTTCATGTCCGGCTCTGTTTGTCGATCACTTTTGCTTTTCTGGTTCTAATCCACTATATTTAAAACAAACACTATTGTCTACTGACAGTATCATGGGATGCAATCTTTGAGGCCTGAGGAGATTAGTTCAGTTCTACCCCCAGTTTGTTCTACCACCAAAGGAATCAAGAGGGAAAATTTCTTCTCATTCTTCTTGCCAAGATAATTTGAGGTCTCTAAATTGCCCCTCATCGGGGGACTGGTACTTCAGACGGACACATCCCACACGAGCCTGGACAAAAATCATCCGTTTCCTCTGCCTAAGAAAAGCCAAGAAAAGCATACCGAGATGCTGAGCCAGTGAGGGGGGAAGCTAATTCATCTTCTCTTAGTCCTGCAATGTTCTTTCTTTTTTCATATCAGAACTAAAGGTACCAAGTGCAAATAAAGTGGATATTTTATATATTCATATTGAACATTCACTTTTATATATTCACATTGAGTATCCATGTGTTGTATTGAATTTCCTTCATTTACATGGTTATGAGCATATAAATTATTCAGAAACCCATCTTTTTCTTTGCCCTAATTATTGCTTTATGCTAAATATTATGACTGTAATGCTGGCAAGGCACCTAAATCCATAAACAAGACACCTAAATGGGATAAAACAAAGTGACTGGTATTAATCCAATTTAAGTTCTTAGAGGCTCTGAAAAGAAATAAATTTACCAAACATGATGGTCTTCATTGTTCAAACTTATAAGGTTGCTAATGCTAGCCATTTCTAGTGGTGGAATCAAACCAAGAATTTCATCTAGTGGAGGTACATAGTAAATAAGTAAGCTGCTTATGTTGTTATGCAAACTTTATTTATTAGCCTTTTTGCAAAGATACACCACCCTTCAAAAGATAGTGTTGGGTCATACAAACAAATTAAATGAATTTTTTCTTTGATGCCACAACTAAAACAGATTCTACACTAGATCAAATGTCCTTTGAACGAGCTATTCTATGTTGCACAAACATAGGTGATAGACGTCCCAACGTGGACTAGACACAACGTCACACGGTTCTGAAAGGTACACACTTTAAGATGGTTTATTTTCCATCTCTTTTTTTGACAAGGAAAGGATCTAGAGGACCTATCCGCATGTGACCACGGAAATGATAAAGATAACCAAAACAAGTCAGACATCTTCCTAGCTGAATACAAGTTGCACTTCTTCCTAGCTGAAGCTTCATTAAAATCAAATTCGTGCTCACATTGAGAACGTTCACCGTAACACCCCCACTCCTCAAAAGGTTGGAGTTGTTCCATATGCTACATGTGTACAAAAAGGATCTGACACCCATGCTAAACCTATCACTACTTACTTCAGAGCGATAAATACAACATAAAGATATACAAACTATTGATTCTTATTAAAGGTTCGAAAACATAAAACTTTGAATATTTAATATTGTCTCAAAAGACCAGGTTTTCAATACAAGTTTTGTCTCCACACTCCTCATCTATGGAAATAAATAGAAACTTAATGAAACAAAAGAAAATCTTTTAATTCTGATTGCACCTAAATCTCCTTACGTGATTTTATTGAGTCTATTCCAAATCTGAAAACTAGGTAAAAAGGTGGATGAGCTAAATGCTAAATGAGTAAGACACCATCTCTCTAGTGAATCAAAATAGATAAACATATTACTAATGAATTCAATATATAAATGTGATAAACAATATAAAAATATTTAAAACACAATATTAAAACCATTTTAAATAATATCGTGTTCTAAAGTTTTTGCCACTTGTACTTAAATGGATTCACTAGAGAAGTCAATATATCTATCAAGTTATAAAGTATTAAAGATAATAGAACTTGGATATAATCATTTAGAACCGACCTTCAAGAATACCTAGATGTGGCCCCAACACATGTTTGGTGTGATTCTTGTAATATTTAGCTTCACATATCCACCCATAAGGGCATATAAGTGGCCCCAACAACATCTAGAGGTGCCCTCCCTCATTAGTGTCTGATGTGACATTTTAGTTTCACTACCACTTATTATCCAATTTTCATTAGTCAGTGCACTAAATTGAAACATCGTAAACAATACCACTAATAGTGTAAAATATCAAATTCACATGGTAGCAAATTCACTTGCAAGTTTCTTAGAAAATCAAAGAACTAAAAGTATCATATTTGATCCATCTCATAAGAAAAACACATGAAGAATAATCTTTGCAACAACCATTCCATTATTACAAAAAAATGCTTGTTTTTAAAATAAGTAGTGAGTTGAAGCCCACTCACCTCTCAACAATCTAAATTCCCCACTAGACACTCTATCGACCTAGCTAATTAGTCTTGAAAAGATCGTACTACAATATTACTTTAGACATGTATTAAACTTTAGCCATATATATTTATTAAACTTTCTCTTTCTTGCTTATTGTTCTTAATAGTAATGTGATATAAACTAACATTTGAGAAATACTAAAATTATTTTATAATAGGGTTCTAAAATTTTATAAAGATTTTTATATAACTTTTTTTGCAACCTTATTAACATGTTTAAACTTTAAAGTCAATATAGGTTAATCTGAAATTTTTGAAAAAATATAGGTGACAAATGTGGAAAATACTATTTCATTTATGTTTCTTATTGTCAATAAAACTTATAGGGTTTAAGCTGTAATATCAGAGAGGTTTCAATAGCATCTTAAAACTTTTGGGGGTAAAAACTACAATTCATGTAAGTTTTTATCTTTACTTTAAAATTGTTTACAGAACAATACTGAAAAAAACTCATGGTTTACCACAAATTTATCACATTAGAAATGCTTTACTACAATTACTAACAGCTGAATTTGCAATTTCTGAAAAAGTTAATAATATACTATATATTTAGTTAGCAGTGTACTGAAAGCTAAAGTAGAAACTTACTTGATAAATGCATGTAGTAATTGTAGAGTGTCTGCTATAATTTCTATGTGGAACCAACCCCAAATTTCTTCTTGAGGTTAAATAAAAAAATGGAAGAAGGAGCAACCTGCTGTTGGTGGGTCCAACCTCCCTCCCTGGCCACACCATGGACAATTTATATTTTTGTTATTATATTTATTGTTTTTTATTTTCCATTTTATTCTTCTTATTATCATAGGTAAGAAAAACAACTTCTTGTGTGGTGTGAGACCACGTGCTAGGGGCTGTCTATATGCCATATTGTAACCTGACGAGGCAGTTAGCATCCAAGCATGCCACCATTTTCATTCTTTACTCAGGATATTTGCTGGTATTTTCATCTATCATTCAAGCTAGTCTTTGATTATTGGGTACGCGTTCATGCTGAGGTAACCTTGTGCAGCTATTCCCCTTCAAATTATTAACATTGGCCCAATATTTATAAAACATGTGCCAAAGAAGAGAGACAATATCTGATATATATTCAAAGAAACAATAAAGGATTTCTGAAGGTGCATTGCATTTGATGTACTGATCCAATTTTTTTTTTTTTTTTGAGAATATGATCCAATGAGAAAGAGAGATACCTCCATGAGCAAGAACAATGAGACTTTTTCTTTTTTCTTTCCTCTAATCAGTGGACCTAATTTGTGAGATGATATTACCATAAAATATAGAATAATCAGAGGGTAAACAGTCCAGATAACATAAAAAGGTTGTTAAAGTTTCTGTAAATTGATACAAGGCTAAAAAAGAATACCAAATAAAAGAAAGAGGCAAATGACGAAGTAAAAGTCAAGTAGGGGTAAAGAAGTAAATCAGGAAAAGGATGGGTACAAACACATTTTTTCCTTTAATTAATACTGCAAATCTTACTATTTTCTTATTCTGAACTATATGCGCATTAATGCTAGCCTTTTGATCTATCAAACATTGAGTATATGGGGATGTGGAGGCTTAGTTTTGCAACTTTACCTTATTTCATTCACACCTTTACATGAAATTTCTTTAAAATATTAAATTAAATTACTTAATACCTCAAGCTTTTCCTTATCTAAAATTACTTCACTTGTTAATATTATCTGTGCCACTTTCATCTCATCAGTTTCTATATTTGGAAAGTGGTATTGCAGTTGAACTATGTGTGCAATGATGGTAGGTCTTTCATAAATGACAATTTTGGCTTACGGGGGTTTGGAAGTAAATTTATGATTGTGCTCTCAAATATTTTTTAAATTTGGTCTGACAATTATGGTTTTGGTCTCATATTGTTTTCACCTTTATGCTCTGATTTGGTCTCAAATATGACCTTCAATTTGGTGTGAATCTTCTAATTTGGTCTCAAATGTGGTGTTGCAGCTGAACTATGCAAATTTGGCAGCTTATTTTCCTGATTATCTTCCACTTTCCTTTCAACTATCTCTAAATTTCATTTTTGGCCTTTGATATATGAAGTTTTTACACCTTTACCATGTTTCATACCTTCTTCATATGATTTTGGTCTGAACTATTCTTTTACATCCTCTAAATTTATAAGTTTTTCTTCTTTGAATGTAGTTTTGTTATGTTTACAGTTTTGCTGCAATTTCATCTTGTTACTTATATATTTGGAATGTGGTCTGTGCATTCATGCTAGACCTTGAGTATCAAGGATTTGGTAGGCTGTGGTGATAGGCCATTAATATGATGTTTTGGGAGAAAGAGGCAAACTTGTGCAGCTCTCCCCGATGAAGTAAATGATAAATGGCCATTTCTGAGCCATTTAGCACAATTATCCTTGATTATTTGGTCTCAAATATGTGTTCACAGTCAACTTTTCTGTTTATGGACTCAGATATGAAATTCTAATTGGTCTCAGCTGTAGGATTTGGTTCTCAAGTGTAGTATTGCACCTTAGTGTTTCACTGCTTGATTTCTGAATTTGGTTTGGAATATGAACTTCAATTTTGGTGTCAATTTTATGATTTTGGTCTCAAATGTAGTATTGGACCTCAACAATGTGTTTACAATTTCTTTTGTGATTTTGTTATCAATAGTTACTAAATTTTCATGTCAAATTTGTGATCGTGGTGTCAATTGTGATATTGCAGCTGAACTATGTCATTGCAGCTTGTTTTTCTGATTTTGGTGCCAAATATTAACTTATATTTGCCCTCAAACGTCTTATTTTGGTCTCAAATTTGATAATGTAGCTGAACTATGTGTTGGTAGCTTCTTCTTCTTCTTTTTTATATTGATCTGATATTTACTTATATTTGGCCTCAGACATTGTCCAAAATATTTGATATTGCAGCTGAATCATGCATGGTTGGGATTTCATTCTCGAAGCGCTGCAAGCATAAGGCTACTCTCAATGGATCTCTTGGATTTCTGCATGCCTTCACTATATACAATATTTCATCTTGCTTAATAGCCATCCTCATCCATTCATTTCACCGACTAATGGCATTCGCCAGGGTGACCCTCTAGCACCATTGCTATTTGTGACTTGCACCAATGTGCTTTCTGATATGTTGCACCAGGCTTCAGTTCAAGGATCCAGTTCCCTGCCTCTGATCTTCATCTTATCCATCACATTTATGCAGATGATACACTAAATATGGGCAAGGCTACTCTGATGAATACCCGGCCTTTACTAATGTCCTGCAAACTTATACCATCATTTCAGGCAAAAACTGAATCTACATAAATCTATTCTCTACTGCAACATTGATCAGGTCCATCTTAATTTCTATCTTGCTGCGATCAAACTTTTTCATAAACCACCTTCTCCAGGTCCGATAGATCATTTGGCAGTTCCAATCTCTGCTACACAGCCCAGACAATGCCACTTTCAACAAATTATTTCGTCACAGTCTTCGTCATTGGTCTGCCCAGTTGCTTTCCTTCCCTGCTCGTGTAGTGATCTGCCAAGCTGGTTCTTACTGCCATATCCGTGCATGTACTACGAGCTTCTCCTCTTCAGCTCGAAGAAATCTGGAAATGGAGCAAATAGTTAGACAATTTCTTTGGTCATCAGGAATACACAGGAAACAACCACGGTTGCGTGGCATAAAATCTGTTTTCCACAATCTGTTGGTGGCCTGAATATCAGAAGATTACCTCATGTTGCATTCTCCTTCCAAGCTAAGCAGCTCAACAATCTGCTACAACATTTGGCTGCCTTTTGGCCCGCTCGTCATGAGAGCTAAGTATGGGTCAAACCCATTGGCAGTTCCTTGAACACATTGCTCTCCTGCTCTGTGTGGTCTTCAGCTTTGTGCTCTTAAGAGATCTCACCTTCGGACCCCGTCAGTGAGGGATGGTTCCTCAATTTGCTTGCTGTTTGACGCATCATTACTCCCACGGGCATTTATTGTTTATCCAGCTGTCTATAATTCTGATCTCATCTCTCAAGTTGCAGTAGCGAACCTGATTGATTATATTACTGCAACTTGGAATCCTATAACTTGCTCCAGTCTTCTTCCTCCTCATTGGGCGCAATTGGTTTTATCCTCAGCCCCACCAGTTATTCATCAGCCTGGCTTTTGCACTTGGTTACTGACCACACTGACACCATTCTCTGTCAATAAAGTCTAATTATCTCTCTCTTTGTAAATTTCATGAGCATTAGTATTCTTTTTCTTTGTTATATATGTCAGTGTTCCTGTTATTAGCATGCTGCTATGTATTTATCCTTACGAATACAATAGCTTGCTAGACCTGCTTACGCAAAAGAAATTTAATAGATATACACTTCTTAATGACATTCTCACAGTGTTTAGTATTTGTTTTCTTATTTTCTTCCTTTCTGTTGGTGATCAACATGGCTGCCTTGACACCAGGTGCGCGAACAGAGACGGTAACATGACAGAAAGGTAATTAAAAAAAACTTTATATCAAAAAATACAACCGTATAGAGCCTTTCCCCCCCACCCAAACCAACACACAGCTGATCGGTTCTATGGGGGAGGAGGAGATCGCCACCGGCATCCTCTCCCCCCTCCCTCTAGCAACCCACGAAATTCAAATCCTCTTTTTTCTTTTTTTCTTTTTTTTATTATTCCTTTGGGTGCTGGATCTGGCTGTGACCTTCAGATCTGGCCAAATCCGGCCATCCGGCCAAATTTGTCCAAGGGGCGTCCGGATCCGGCCTTGGCGTGGAGATTTTGGCCCGAGTCGGTCAGATCCGAGCCCTAGGTGGCTGCGGCGAGGACGAGGCGCAACGATGGTTGCGCCGAAGTCGAAGAGCGCGACGAGGGTGCGCTCTTCGAGGGCTCGGCAAGTCTGTTGCGGGCCCAAGTTGGCTGCGACGAGGGCTTGGCGAGGCCGTGCGACGGCATTGAGCGCGACGGGGGCGCTTACTTTGAGGGCTCGATGAGTCAGCTGCGGGTCCAAGTCGGCTGCGATGATGGCTAGGTGAGGCCGCACGGGATGAGGGGGGTTGATGCGCCGGAGTCGACGTTGGGGTGGACAAATCCGACCGAGACCTTCAGAGGAGGCCGGTCTGACCTTGGCGAAGAGCGTGATGACGAAGAGTGCCGGAGTCGCGTAGCAAGGGCGCGCTCATCAACATCGCATTCACCTCTCGTTGTGTTTGCTTATGGCGTTGGGGCTCCATCCACTTAAGAGTGGATGATCAGATGGAAGGAAATGCTCAAGGAAGCACTGGGTGCTGTCGAAGTTGTCACCTTTGATTATCCATGTGAGTTAGGTTTTTTGATGGTGATTACTTTGTTTACAAAGTGTTTTAATGTGTTGAAATGGAATGTGTTTGTCTTGTGATAAAAGTTTGGATCTTTATATTCTTGGAGGGCTCGGCCCAAGTCGGCGAGGAGGAAGATGACGATGACTGCGGTGAGGACCGAAGGATATCGACGACTAGCTGGCCGAAATGGAGTTGGACCGCGGAGGCGGTAGTGGGCGTCAGATCTCGTCAATCCGGTCGAAAGGGGTTTGATCGACACTGTGGTGGTGGGTTTTGCCATGCTCTATGGTGTTGGAGCCAGTAACGGAATGACTTGATCGGATTAGCAATGCCGCGATGCGGGAGGAACTCCAATGGCGTTCCGTTGGCCTTTTCTTTTTTTTTTTTCTTTTTCTCTTTTTCCTTTTTGAAGGTTCAATTTGTATATGCGATACATGTTTGTACTCTTCTTGCTTGAGAATGTTTATTAGTTTCTTATTAATGAAACAACAGGGTTTTTTTGACCTTAAGGTTTTATCTCAAAAAAGAAAATACAACCATACATCTTATTTATAGAGAACTAGAGTGTGCAAGTGAACATGGTCACATCATTATATTTTGTTGCAGGTTAGAAGTTTGCAAAGAAGCCACCGACACAACAGCAGGCTAAGTTCACACTGTTAGATGATGACGCTGAAGAGTTATTCTCACTCCCCTCTTCTGACGTATTGGAAATGGGGAAAAAAAAAAGGTATCACCGAAAACGATCAACAAAACCCAGTGATTATAGTATTCTCACAATATATTTCCTTCTATTTTCATTTACACACTACTTTCTCTTTTGTTACTCTCTCTGAAATTCTGTGTCATTTCTCTTTAGATTCTATACACAAGAATTACAATACTTCCTCTTCAGATATGAAATTGAATCTGCAGTATAGAACATTTACATTGATATATCATACTGGTGTGTCTTCTTACTGTCTACTTATTTAAAACACACAATTTACATGTTCTTCTTCTCTTCAACTGCAGGCAAATGGAATTCACCAAGTCAGGCTGATTCTTCAATGACAAGTCAGCAAAACTTACATACTTTCGTCTAAAGGTCAATCACAAAAGTTTCAGGTACCTTGCAAAATAGCGGGTACAGTGTTTAAAACATTGATTGGGTGCTTCGCGCTTTCAAGCCAAGCCACCAGAGGCTGATGAGAACAAAGGGCGCTTCCAGCTCTCGTGCTCCAGAACAAATTGATGCTCTAGAGGCTGGCACAGGGAAATCTGCTTCTATAAAATCAGATTCTCCAACGAAAGAACCTTCATCATCTTCATCAGAGTAGCATGCTGTTTCTCCTACCTGAACACCTTTTTTGGGCTGTTTGTGTGTAGCACTTAAACAACAATACATATAATATATATATGTAATAATCAGGCGTATCCTCTCGTCTGAAGACTTATGTGGTATTGTCTTTTGTTTTGCTATAATATACTCATCATCTACGTAAACACAATGCTGCAAACAATTGCCATCATATCTTTCTTCTGCTGCGAGTTCCTCACTTACAATTCAATTCTCATGTGTAACATTATTGCTTCTTGACTCTCGCGCTGCATGTCAAGCTATCTTTCCCATTTACATTCTCAAGAAAAATCTTGCAATTTTTCTTTGCCCTCGGTTGTTACACGATTGCATGTATGCACTCATTGCTGCCTGCAAACTCTTCTCATAAATTTGAATAATTATCTAACCACATCATAACAAAAACTTTTGCAATTCCTTACGTGTTCTCTTGTCCTGTGAACACATACATCTGGATGCAGCTGGAGTCGCGCAACTTCTCCTGTCAACTTTTATGTTTTATCCTAATCCCAATAGGATCAGTAATTATTTCCTTTATTGGACCTCAGATTAACTGAGGTGTAATGGACATTTGTTGTGTTTACCCACTGGGATTAGGATTAGAACTAAAGTTAGTTTCCTTTTTGGGATCAACCTAACCAGTAACGGATTAGGAATGCTGAACCTCTATATATAGTTGAATCGCCCCCCATGCTCACACTCCATTTTATTCTCTTCTTCTCTTTGTTGATACTCTACAAGATCTTTGCCCAATGACCAAATATATTCCTCCTCGCCGAAAGGCTCCCATACCCTAATCCGACGCCGGTGAAAGCAAACAGGTCACTCTGCAACAAAGATACTTCTCCTACGGCCAAATATGTTCCTCCTCCTCGTCGGCTCCCACCCCCTAATCTGACGTCGGTGAAAGCAAACAGGTCACTTTGCAACAAAGATACTTCTCCTACGGCCAAATATGTTCCTCCTTGTCATCGGATCCCACCCCCTAATCCGATGTCGGTGAAAGCAAACAGGTCACTCCGCAACAAACATCATTGTCCCGCGACCAAATATGTTCCTCCTCACGCAAGACTGTCAACCCCTCTTGCAATGCCGGTTGAAAGCGAAATACATCATTCCGCAACAGAGATCCGTGGAGCTAAAGCCCACTGAAAATGCAAACCATTTGCTTGGCCACGAGGAGAATGAGTTATTCGCTGGTCCCTCCTTCATGTATTCCTCTCCCTCCCCAAGCTCACTTCCAATTCCGACGAAGCTCCTCGACAAAGCCGCACCTTCTCCAAGATTAGTGCCCCTGCCTTCTTCCAAGTTACTCAAGAGAAGACAAAGCTCAGTCCCTCTCCCTTCTCCCAGGTTGTTGAAGAGAAGACAAATCACAGAAATTGTGGTCAAGGCCACCTCTCCACCTGAGGCACCACCAACCTTTCCATGCTTTGTTAGTATAGTTGTGATAGGCATTAATAGTCCTTGTTACATTTTAGTTTTAGTTTTGTTCATGAAATCAGGTACATGTACGTGTTGTATCTTAGTAGTAGTAGTGGTGATTTATGCTTGAATAAATTTTCTCTTCTTTTTTTTACATGAACCTGCATTCTGTTACAAATCATGTTGTCACATGCAATTAGTTTATCTGGTGAAGTGATCTAATCAGGTCCCATGTTTGTTTCATATTTGGATTTGGATTACTAAATATGAGCTGGCATTTTTTTAAAACGTGTCAGAGGAGTGGGTATGGAACTATTTTTCCCAATGTGATTTGGATTACTAAAAATGATCTGTAGGGTTGTAAAAGAGCTTGAAAAAGCTCAAAGCTAGGCTTCAATAAAATCTCGTACGTGCTTATATATGCTCGAAATTTGAAAATGTGAAGTTTAAAATATGAAGTTTGAACATAAATATATGTCCGATAGAAATAAATAAGAGAACATGAGCATTGTCGAAAGAATGAAAGTTCAAAGAATCCTTTAGAAAATCCATAAAGTACCAACTATGTGAGGATACAAGCCTAGTCAAGACCTGCTCTTTACAACGTTAACCCCCAGCCAAAAAAATAAATAAATAATGGATTTACTTCTCATCCTTGAAAATAGTACCGCGACGAACTCAGAGCTTCAGGAGGTTTGCACCACAGACAAACTAGCAGCTTCAAAGTGATCTGATGAGGTTTACACCACAGACAAACTAGCAGGTTCAAAGCCAACCAAAAACTCAAGATTTAAAATGAATCCAAAACTTGGAATACGGCCTTGGTATTTCCTGATACTGAAGATAAATTTGAAGATGAACAAAAAAAAAAAAGCATACTTAGCAGTTGAATGGACCAATTCCGAAAAAATACATTTATATTATGTTTAGAAAAGTATATACCTGTTTGATGAAAAGCAGAAATCTCCTCAGCAGTCGGAGTTTCTTCCTCTTCATCTTCCTCCTTCCATCCTAGTAATCGAAGAAAGGCTTTGTCTTGCTCGTTTAGATCAACCATTCAGTGGCAGTTACAGTCCAAACAAGACTGTTTGTTCTCTAGATCATCTCCTGGAGATTGAGATTGAAACCTCCTCTCTATCTGCTTTTCTACACAAGAGGCATCAGCACCATCTCCACAACCAATCCCAGAATCACCGTTGTTCACTTCCAGGTTAATCACAGAAGCATCAGAGCAATACCCATCCCCATGGTTCTCTTCCTGATTACTCATGGAAATGTCAGCACAATTCTCTTTGTTTTGCTCCGATGACAGTGACCACTCCACATTAACACAGGAGCTTGGCTCAGGAATGGCAGCACCACCTGAACGAATGACAGATGTTTTCTTCCTGAGGGAATTGAAGAAATCATTCCGATTATGAGATAGGGAGAGGGGTCTCTTCTCCCCGAAATAGCCCAAGCTCGGCTTGGACAAATTGATCAAATCCATATTGGCACCCTCGCTTTCAGCCTGGAGGTTCTGATTGATGGAGCTCTTCAGATTATCATCTTGGCTACCAGCATCCTTGACAGTAGGAGATAAGACACCAGTTCTCTCTCGGCTGAGGATCTGATAATTCCTAATGTGTGATGGCCGGGGAACATCAGATTTAGCAGAAGATGGCTAGGGAACATCAGATTTAGCAGAAGCTACATGGAGAGCATTATTGACAAGAAGCTGAGATGACAACTGCTGGCCGCTCGTGGGTGAACCACTAAAATCTCCACCCTTTGTTGCTCTGTATCTAGATTTCTTCAAAAAGTTGAGACCCTGAAAGTAAATGCAATATCCACCAATCAAAAATCTCTCGCCATAAATAAAAATATCTTGAATCGTAACCAATTTTACCATTATTTAACATTCAGAAAAGAATAATGAAATATTGGCGACAAAAAGATGGCTAAGCACATATTAGAGAGTAAATTTCTATATAGATTGTGATGATAACCATAACTTTTCATATCAGAATTATGACCCTCAAATCAATTCATGAATCCAACTAAAACATATTTTTCCTCAAAAGATAGCACATATGAGAAAATGATGAAAGGATACAAAATTATCTGACTAAAGTTGTCAGTTTGATGCTAGAGGAAGCAAAGCCTATTCATTCAGAAGTAAATATAACCAAATGACCACATAGAGAAAAAAATTCATAATTCAACATTTTAAACAGAAGGAAAGATATTTCAGTATCCAACACTTGACTTCAAATGAAACAACAAAAGTTTTCGTGTCAAAAGCTTTCTTTCCCATTCACTACAGGTCGAATGCTCGTCTATGAAATGTAGAGGACCAATATTGGGTCCTGTGTGACACCTTCGCGAGTGCAGAAACCTGCCACATCAATGGCACAACTTACACCTGAGAAGCCACTATTGTTACCCTCTAAGCTCTTTCGACTAGTATATTATAAAGAGGAGCAAATAGAGAAAAGGTTTGCACCTGTGAAGATCATCTCCAGCATAGAAAAGCCAAAGAGCCATAGCTTGCCATATAGAAAACAAAACATATTTCTATATATCCATTCCAGTGTTGATATTTTTATTTATTTTGAGAAAGCAAAAGAGAAACCAGGACAATCAATGTACGGTGGGTAATGGGTTGAGGCTGGACCAAGGCAAGATGGGCTTGGCATGAATATATTTGGGACATGATAATGAAAATAGTACTCTGGGTATGACCTAAAACTTACAACCCAGTTTATTATTGTGTCGTACGTGAGCTTGCCTTGCCCGACACGTATGGCTGGGGGCACGGCCCATTCAAGGCACGAATGGAGCTCTGCTTGAGCCTCCAATTAATGGCACAGTAACATGTACTATTTAATGAATTAGTCTATGAGTCTATTAGTCATTTAAACTTTCAGATCTCATTCTCTCATTTGAATCATTTGTCACCTAATCCTCACTTTAAATCTTAAACAAACAACAAAGTGAAAACCCTAGCAACTCTCACTCTCCTCTGCCGGATTAGGCACAAAGTAGGAGACCTAAATCAGACACGAATAGGCTGGCCTGATTCAAGCACAAATGGGGGCATGAATAGGTTGGCTCACTATCGAGTGGGGCTAGTACATAGGCGTATAGATATGGGCTCAAATAGTATTATGGGCCATGCATAGACCTAACTGTTTTTACATGAGTCATGCCTAGACTTGACTAGGCACAACATATCACAACCCATTGCCAACCCTAAATCAATTTGGTGGTTATAGAAAGTGGTATATGTTGATGTCATTAAGAACACATGATGATGAATGCCGAAGTAGTTATGGTCACATTAGTGAGTTTCTGGTTACATAAAGACAAGACAAAGGGTTTGTAGCAACAACAAATTTCATGTCATGTGCTCAATCTATATAATCAAGAAGTATCCTAATGAATGTCACTGCACAACGTTTACAACACAGGATGAATGTAGGAAAGAAAGCCTTGACTTATCAGGGAATAAATGGCAACAGAAAGCTAGATTGGTAAAGGCAGCAGAAAATTAGACCTTTCCATTTCATGTGATTCCCAACTTGTCCAGTTTCATTGTCTTGCTTAACTGGAGTGTGATATGAAGATATGCCAAATAGGATCAAACGTAGTCCCACTAAGTAAAGACGTGCTTCAAGGGTATAATGGGATAGATCACGTGAGCAAATGCTAAGCCCCACAAAATGATAAATATTGTCCAAAATGTAAGGGTGAACAATCAAATAATAAAAGAGAAATAAGATATATAATAAAAGCAAGTTAAAGAGAGAGTATGATGGAAAACTGGTTGAAGTAAGGATATGCATGTTCAACAAAGAGCTCTGTGCGCTCATAAGGCGGCGATTGGAATGATTAAAAAGTAGGGTAAAGGGCCAACTATGTTTGATGATAACCCATATTACCCCTTGAGAGGAAAGAGGAAAGGAGCACTTAAAGCCTAAATAATCAGGTGAGGTTTGAAGTGACACTTTGAATATTTGAAAAATGAAACTGTTATTTATAGTTCTCCCCAAACTACAAGCTGTAATTTTAAAAGAAGCTAGATGAATATAATATTATAAGCACAAAAATAACATACGACTTATGATTTTATATTTTATCACAGAGGCCACTCTCCCTTTCCTCCTACACCTTTCTTTTCCTTGTCCAACCAGAATTTGCATGCATTCTTGATTTCTTATTTCCTCCTGTAATCACCCAAGTATGTACCATACAACATTAGAAACTGGTATGTACCATACAACGTAACAAAGCATTATCCAGCACAATATATTGATTGTTTTCTAGAATAATGGTTTACTCAATATATAATTTGGATACATCTTGTACATTACCATTAAAGGCGTCTTTTAATGATCCAAAATTAAGAGGATATTGTTTTAAAATATCTTACAAATATAAGACTGTAGAAATTTTCATTGTCACGCGTTTCAATGTTACTCCAAAACGCAGCTCCTTGTATTTACTTTTAGGATTGGCCAACCTAACTGCTCATAAAAGGGAGCAATTCCTTCTTATTTTTTCTTTCCATTCTTCCTCTAATGAACTAGACAGTGTGCCCTTATATTTACTTCTCAGTTAGGCCAACTCAAATTGTTAAATCAGTGTGATGGAACTAAGAAATTTTCTCGAGTTGCCTCCAGTCCTCTCTGTTCATTAAATCTCATTGACTCTCTTCATCTTTTTCTTCTCTTTCTTGTTCTGGACATTAAAAAACAATGGCTTCAGCCCCCAAAGTTCATTTCGGTCCATTCCAAATTCAGAATTATGCACCTTTTCTCTTTCAAGGAAAAAAAAGAAAGAAAGGGAAACCTTTCGAGCCTGGAAATAGGTTTATAAGATGTTAACCATACATATGGGTGCTCGAATTGGCGTCTAGATAACAGATCCAATTTCTTACCACGCCAACAAACGATCACATGAATTCAAATAGTATGAATAGTAAACTGTCTTCCCATAGAATTTACCCAATTTTCTCTATGCATACACAAACAAACAACAGCTAGACATACCCTACACAAATGCACAAAATAATACATACACATAGACAAAAATTGCTTGAGATATTGTGTCCTACTCAACAAACTCAAACACATTCAAAATTTGCTTTCACCTAACTTAAATTTAAGTAATATAATGGGTTTCTTTTTGGAAAAAGTAATCAACCCGGCCTGATTCATAAATTTTAACTAAAAGATAATTTTTTAAAAAAAATTAGATGTACAGACAATCTAATGACCTTTACACTTACAATTCAGAGAAGTAAACTAAAGGTAACATCAAGTATGAAAGTAAAAAGTTATTTGAGAAATCATGGCTTGATATTTGATGTTAGTATAGGACATTAACATTTATTGTTTATGATTATCTAATGATAAAAATTAGTTGCTTCATCTTCCCTATTTGTGTTGGGGAATGTTTAAGCTTGCTCACTTGTTTCAGGGGTTTAAACTGCACTAAGTAAAACTGGACATATCCCTTAAGAATTTATTCGCAAGTCACTCTTTTATCGAACAATACCTCAAATAATGTACTTGACACCAACTCACTAAAGGTTAACACAAGGTGACCAACAATTAGTGGTTCAGTTTTTTGGCAACTGTTCTGTGAAGCCATCTACCAAAGTTTAACCCAAACAGGCTACCCGTTTGGTGGGAAAAATTCTGATAATATTCATTGATACAGGTATGGCAACCCTTTTGTTTAAGAGCTTAGGGGTGCATTTTAGGGTGTGAGTGAAAGAGTGATGGCACAGCTATAATTGTGAGTGCGCGCGCGCGTGTGTGTGCAAGCATGGGTATCATTACTTTTAATCTCAATTATAAGCAAGCATTATACCGATTAAAGCACTATAAATGAATAAGAACAATATATAAATATTGAACTATGCACCAAATATCATTTGAGACATCAAGAAAGAAAAATCACTTTTCCATCATTTGTCAAGAAAAAAAAGTATACAGACAAAGACTGTATCAAATAAACATCAAACCACGTGTATGACATATGGATCACCAGTGGAGAAGACACCATGTTCTAGTTTCTCAGTAATAATAGAACTCTATTTAATTTTAGTTTCTTTATTTTGAGTTTTTTTATTTGGAGTTGTATTTTTATTAGGAGTTTAGTTTCTTTATTTTGAAATTGTAATTCTATTTTGATTAGGAGTTTTAGTTTAAGTTGTATATAATTTTGTACAAGCCTATAAAAGCCTCTTATATCAATCAATGAAATCAATGAAGATGTGAAAGTTTTTCCTCAAACTTGTGAGTTATCTCTCTCTCCAAATTTCTCTCTTTGGTAGAAAGTCCTAGAGAACCCTAGTTTAGAGCGTAAAACCCTAATTAGTCTATCTTCTTTCCTCATCTCTTTTTCCTTCTCAAACCCCAGTTTCTATTGTTGCGAAATTGATATGCTCTGATACCAATTGTTGTGACTCCCCGAATGGATGTTAGCGGAACTTGGCAATATGAACAGTACTTGCAAAAGAAAGCTTAATGTAAAGTAAAATAGCAATATCTAGACAAAAGAGTAACAAAGAAAGAACACAAAGATTTAACGTGGTTCGGCTCAAACTTGGCCTACGTCCACAGGGAGAGAACTTGAGAGAGCTTTATTAATAGACTTGGTACAAAGAGTTCTAACCTTCCTCTTTATACAACAAAAGAATTCACCTTCCACTTAATTCTAGCCCTAAATTACAAGAGTATTACATTCTCTCTATGTACCTTTAACTTGCTCCTCTTTCTTAGCTTCCTCTGGTCTCCTTGCTTGAGATTCTCTGTTATAGAAACTCCTTGAGACTTATTTTGTTGAGACAATTACAATGCTTGGTTACAATGTTTATTTATAGGATTTTATAATACAACTCCTATTTGGACTATGAGATGATCTTAGCCTTTGGATGGTTGAAGAATTTTGATCAATCCTTTTAAGAATTGATCTCCTTGATCTAAAAGGATTCTAGACCTTTTAATCTTTAAAAATAAATCTTCATTGAATAGAAATTAAAACCTTTTCATACTCCTCCTGTAAAAGAAAACTTGCAATCACCTGAAAAGAATACTGCTTCATCTTAATTTGCTTCTTCTGCTTCAAGCCATCGTCTTCTCTAACTCAATTGGATTTTCTTGGACCACCATCTCTTCTTGAAATAACAAGGCAAAATCCTAACAATCTCCACCTTGACTTATTTTTCAAGCCTTTAGCACAACTTGAGATTTCAGATTAATAACTTAATTTTTTCCTTGATTGTAACCGTACTGTGAAACTTTTAACTGTTACCCCCTCCCTGAGGCCTTTGGCTGATTTACCGCCATGCCTTGGGCCATCTCAGGCCTTACCTGAGTGTACCCTTTCTCTTTCCCGCAACACTTTGACCTGGTTCACATCTCGTTGCAGTCTTCCTTGAAGCTCCACCTCGTGATGAACTCCCTTCTAAGGTTATCCTTGAAACTCCACCTCAAACTGAGTTCTCTTTCTTCAGCTTGTATAACCCTCCACATTTCTCTCCTTCCAGGATTACCACGTCTCCTTGGTTGACTGTGACGGCACCTTGTTGCACTTGGATCCGGCATCCTTCTTCGTCGAGCACCCTTATAGATATTAGATTATATCGTGCCTCTGGGACATACCAGACTGCCTCCAGAGCACGCACTGTCCCATCTCTTCCTGTAACCTTGACTGTCCCAGTGCCGATGACCTCACAAGCCGAGCCATCCACCATTTTGACAATCCCTTCATCCTTTGCAACTAAGGGTTATTGAATAACTCTTTTTGGGAACATACATGAACTGTGCTACTTAAATCAAATATCCAACCTTTACCTTGAGAAGTGTTGTCTTCGTAAGAAGCCATTAATATTTTGGTGTCCTCTACACCGCTTGCTACATCTGCCTCCACAGCTTGCCCCTTCTTCTTCAGCCACCCTTGCCGATGCTTGCAGTCATTCTTCTAATAACCTTCCCTGTGACAAAAGTAACACGCATTTGATGAGCTTAGACCTTTTCTTCCATCTCTTCCTTTCCTTCCCGTGATCACCAAACCCGATCCTGTCTGCTCCTCTTGATTTGGCATTTTCCTAATCTCATTAGGCAAGAGAGTTGGCGTGACCTCCTCCAAGATGAGAGTTTCCTTACTGCAGAGCATGGTGGTGACGATGTGATCATATGACTCTTGAAGAGAACTAAGAAGTATCAACGCCTTGTCCTCCTCGTCGCTCTTGATATCAAACAGCTAGAAGCTCGCTAATGACCTTGTTGAAGAAGTTTAGACACTGCTGTCCCATCCTTCATGCATAGCCCATATAGTTGTTTCTTGAGATACATCTTATTGGAGAGGCTTTTTGTCATATACAACGTTTCTAACCTTACCACAATCCTGTAACCGTTTCTTCATCTATCACGTTGTACATAACCTTGACCACAATCAGTTTTCCATCATTTGTTAAGAAAAAAAAAGTACACAGACAAAGACTGTATCAAATAAACATCAAGCCATTGTATGACATGTGGATCACCAGTGGAGAAGACACCATGTTCCAGTTTCTCAGTAATAATAGAACTCTATTTAATTTTAGTTTCTTTATTTTAAGTTTTTTTATTTGGAATTGTATTTTAATTAGGAGTTTAGTTTCTTTATTTTGGAATTGTAATTCTATTTTGATTAGGAGTTTTAGTTTAAGTTGTATTCAATTTTGTACAAGCCTATTAAAGGCCTCTTATATCAATCAATGAAATCAATGAAGATATGAAAGTTTTTCCTCAAACTTGTGAGTGATCTCTCTCAAAATTTCTCTCTTTGGTGGAAAGTCCTAGAGAACCCTAGTTTAGAGCGTGAAACCCTAATTATTCTTTCCTTTTTTCTCATCTCTTTTTCCTTCTCAAAACCCTAGTTTCTATTGTTGTGAAATTGATAGGCTCTGATACCAATTGTTGTGACTCCCAGATCGACATTAGCGGAACTTGGTAATATGAACAGTACTTACAAAAAGAAAACTTAATGTAAAGCAAAATAGCAATACCTAGACAAAAGAATAACAAAGAAAGAACACAAGGATTTAACGTAGTTCGACCAAACTTAGCGTCCACAGGGAGAGAACTTAAGAGAGCTTTATTAATAGACTTGGTACAAAGAGATCTAACCTTTCTCTTTATGCAACAAAAGTATTCACCTTCCACTTGATTCTAATCCTAAATTACAAGAGTATTACCTCTCTCTATGTACCTTCAACTTGCTCCTCTTTTTTAGCTTCCTCTGGTCTCCTTGCTTGAGATTCTCTGTTGTAGAAACTCCTTGAGACTTGTTTTGTTGAGACAATTGCAATACTTGGTTATAATATTTATTTATAGGATTTTACAATACAACTCCTATTTAAACTATGAGATGATCTTCATCTTTGGATGGTTGAAGAATCTTAATCAACCATTTTAGGAATTGATCTCCTTAATCTAGAAGGATTCTAGACCTTTTAATCTTTAAAAATAAATCTTCATTGAATAGGAATTAAATCCTATTCGTACTCCTCCTGAAAAAGAAAACTTGCAATCACCTAAAAAGGATACTGCTTCATCTTCATTTGCTTCTTCTGCTTCAAGCCATCATCTTCTCCAACTCAACTGGATTTTCTTGGACCATCATCTCTTCTTGAAAAAATAAGACAAAAATCTAACAATCTCCACCATGACTTATTTTTCAAGCCTTTAGCACAACTTGAGATTTCGGATTAATACATTGATTCTTTTCTTGGTTGTAGCCATACTGTGAAACTTTTAACTCTTGCCCCCTCCCCGAGGCCTTTGGCTGATTTACCGCCATGCCTTGGGCCATCTCAGGCCTTACCTGAGTGCACCCTTTCTTTTTCCCGCAACATTTTGACCCGGTTCACGTCCCGTTGCAGTCTTCTTTAAAGCTCTACCTTGCGATGAACTCCCTTCCAAGCTTATCCTTGAAAATCCACCTCAAACTGAGTTCCCTTTTTTCAGCTTGTATAACCCTCCACACTTCTCTCTTTCCAGGATTATCACGTCTCCTTGGTTGACTATGACGACACCTTGTTGCACTTGGATCCGGTATCCTTCTTCGTCGAGCACCCTTATAGATATTAAATTATACCGTGCCTCCGGGACATACCAGACTGCCTCCAAAGCACGCATTGTCCCATCTCTTCTTATAACCTTGACTGTCCCAGTCCCGATGATCTCGCAAACCGAGCCATCCACCATTTTGGCAATCCCTTCCTCCTTTACAACTAAGGAGTTATTGAACAGCTCTTCTTGGGAACATACATGAACTGTGCTACCTGAATCAAATATCCAACCTTTATCTTGAGAAGTGTTATTTTCGTAAGAAGTCATTAATATTTCGGTGTCCTCTACACTGCTTGCTACGTCTTCCTCCACAGCTTGCCCCTTCTTCTTCAGCCACTCTTACCGATGCTTGTAGTCATTCTTCCAATGACCTTCCTGTGATAAAACTGACACGCCTTTGATGAGCTTGGACCTTTTCTTCCTTCTCTTCCTTCCTTCCCCTGATCACCAAACCCGATCCTGTCTGCTCCTCTTGATTTGGCATTTTTCTAATCTCATTAGGCAAGAGAGTTGGCGTGACCTCCTCCAAGATGAGAATTTCCTTACTGCAGAGCATGGTGGTGACGATGTGATCATATAACTCTTGAAGAGAACTGAGAAGTATCAACGCCTTGTCCTCCTCGTCCCTCTTGATATCAAACAGCTAGAAGCTCGCTAATGACCTTGTTAAAGAAGTTTAGATGCTCCAACATTGTTGTCCCTTCCTTCATGCGTAGCCCATATAGTTGTTTCTTGAGATACAGCTTATTGGAGTGGCTTTTTGTCATATACAATGTTTCTAACCTTGACCACAATCCTGTAACCGTTTCTTCATCTATCATGTTGTACATAACCTTGTCTGTGAGACATAGTTGGATCGTGCTTGCCGCCTTTAGATCCATCTCCTAATCCTCGTTTGACATACCTGCAGGTTTTGCTGACATATCCTATAAGGTCTTGTGAAGACATTGTTGCACTAGCAATATCTTCACCCTCTTTTGCCATAAGCTGAAGTTTCCCTTGCCATTGAACTTCTCAACCTCGAACTTTGCTGTAGAACTTCCTATCTTTGACATATCGTCCTTCGTCAACTTGAGCTCTGATACCAGTTGTTGCGAAATTGATATGCTATGATACTTATTGTTGTGACTCCCAGGATTGACGTTAGCGAAACTTGGCAATATGACTAGTACTTACAAAAGGAAAGATTGATGTAAAGCAAACTAACAATACCTAAACAAAAGAGTAATAAAGAAAGAACACAAGGATTTAACGTGGTTCGGCCCAAACTTGGCCTAAGTCCACGGGGAGAGAACTTGAGAGAGCTTTATTAATAGACTTGGTACAAAGAGATCTAACCTTTCTCTTTATGCAACAAAAGTATTCACCTTCCACTTGATTCTAGCCCTAAATTACAAGAGTATTACCTTTTCTTTATGCACCTTCAACTTGCTCCTCTTTCTTAGCTTCCTCTGGTCTTCTTGCTTGAGATTCTCTATTGTAGAAACTCCTTGAGGCTTGTTTTGTTGAGACAATTACAATGTTTAGTTTTAATGTTTATTTATAGGATTTTACAATACAACTCCTATTTGGACTATGACATGATCTGTTGGCCCAAGGTTACAATCACCCATTTTTAGTGTGTTTTGATGATCACAAAACATATTAGTTATTTGTACTAATAATATTTGTTGTTTAAGTGTGTTTCAGGGTTCTAATTAAACTAGAAGGTTTCTTCCCTAAAGGAAGGTGTTTTGGACTCAAGTCATCTCAATTTGGGCTCAAGAATCAAGCTTGAAGATCATATGGTGAAAGCCCTCTTGAAGCACTTGTAGTCCTTAGAACCAATGTAAGAAATAGATTGTTAAAGTTTGAGTTTTGGAAATTGGCTCTAGGATACACACACACAATTTTGTATTCAAGTTTTCATGGTTAAAACTTTTGTTTCTAAGTTACATGCCTTAGTATATATATACATGACACTATGTTTTACAAAAATGAATATCATGTTTAGATCATGTATGTATACTCTTTCTAGCATGTTACTTAGTTTTCTTTACTTCAAAACATTTTTACAAAAATATTCCAAGTTCAGATTTCTGTTGTTTTTCTGTTTCAGGCAAGACCGGCCCGGTCGACCGGCGCTTGTATCAGGATGTGCACACTTGTGCATGTCTGTCGGCCGACCGCCGGGTCGACCGACTGTAAGCAGGTTTGCTCTCGGGTTTTCTGGGTCGACCGCCCGGTCGACCGCATTAAGAAAACTGTGTTTTATTTTAGAGGACGGTCGACCCAGCGGTCGACCCGAGTCCAACGGCTCTTTGCCAGTAGGGCGGACGGCCGACCGGACCGGTCGACCGCCAGGCCTACAAAGTGCCAACGACTCTTTCCTCTTTGGTGCAATTCTGAATTCTGTTTTTATAATCTATTTAGGCAGACTTTTTCTGAGATTTTAGAGATCTTTTTCAGATCAAATAAGCTTAAAAAAATTGTTTTTAACCTATTCCTCTCCCTATAAATAGAGGAAAATAGGCTCTTGCAAAACACAAAGAAAAATCCTCAAGTTTTCAAAGTTTCAAAAAGAGAAGAAAAGTGTTTAAGCTCTTCATTTTCAAATCCTTCTTGAGCTTGTTTTCAGTTGTATTTGTTAGCAAATATCATTCTACAACTGAGTTTTTCTCACTACACTTCATAGAGCCAAAAATCCTTTACTCATTCTATAAGGAAGTTGTAAAAGAGTGAGAGTTTGTAAAGAGTTTAGTGATCTTGTTGTGATCACTTTGGTTACTTGTGTTCTTCTTCATCTTGTGGAGACACCTCTTCGGTAGAGGTTATTGTAAGTGGTGGAGCTCGGTGCTCGGGTCTTTGGTAGACCGTTGTAAGCGTCCTCGGTGGATAGTGAAAACCCTTCACGGAGGTGAAGGCGGGGATTAGAGCAGTGGCTCGTACCTCGAAACAAATATCTTGTGTTTGCGATTGCTTTGCGTTCTTGTCTTTCCTTGCAATTGCTCATTATATCTTGTTTGTGTTATAGTTTTTTTTCTTTCCTTGTGGTATTGCCTTCGTATACTATTGTTTGTGTGTTATAAATTGTGTGCATCTCACCATTCATTCATCATACTTTGCCAATATTGATCAATTCTCATACAACAAGGTTGCATTGCGCACCTCTAACCATTCAAGAGGAATCAGGAGGAAGGAGTTCAGAACCCTTCACGGGGCATTCGGCTCTTAGTCTTGTTTTGAGAGATCGTTGCATCATTCATTCATACTTAGTTTTAAAAAGTTTGTTAGATTAACAATTACACCTATTCACCCCCCTCTAGGTGTTTTTCAATTGGTATCAGAGCTTGGACTCTAGGCTCTTGGCTTAACAACCTTAGAGAGATCCTAATTTTGCTAATCATTTCATTCATTCTCACTTAGTAAAGATGGTCGATGGTATTAAGACACCCCCTAAGTTTGATGGACTTAACTTTCCCATATGGAAGGTTAAGATGACCGTTTTCTTGCAATCTCTAGGTAGTCGAGTTGCAAAGGCCGTGACCAAACCCTTTAGTGCACCCCCGGTGATGAATCTACTTGGTCCGAAATTGAGACTAAGGAGTTTGATGCCAATGCTAGGGCTCACTATGCACTACTTCAAGCCCTCAATGATGATGACATTGCTAGAGTCATCCATTGCAAATCCGCATTCGAGATTTGGACACACTTGCTACTTACACATGAGGGGACCTCACAAGTGAAGAGGGCTAAGATAGACCTTCTTTGGTCCCAATATGAAAATTTTGCATGCAAGAAAATGAAACCATAGATGATATGGTTACAAAATTTACAAAGATCACTAATGGACTTTCTTCTCTAGGTGATGCCATTGATAATGATCAAAGAGTTAGAAAGATCATCCGGGCTCTTCCTCCTTCTTGGGAAGTAAAAGCAACAACCTTGAAGGAACTCAATGACAAGGAGGAGATGGAGTAAATTGGTCTCATTGGGAACCTCAAAACCTATGAGATGGAGAGGAAAGCAAGGGAAGATATGGCTCCTTCCAAGAAGAAGACTATAGCCTTCAAAAGTCAATCCACTCACTCCGACGGAGACGATAAAGAAGAAGATGACGAAGAGCTCTCACTTCTTGTGAAGAACGTCCGGAGGATGTACAACAAGGCTAAATTTCAAGGAAGAAGGAGATGGCAAGGAGGCAAAGAAGAAAGAAAAATTATTTGCTTCAATTGCCAAAGACCGGGACACATTATTGCGGAGTGTTCGGATAAAGTAAAGCCCTCCACATCCAAGAAGCCTTTCAAGAAGAAAGCAATGAAGGCAACATGGGATTCCGAGAGCGAATCCGAGGAGGAAATCGACACCGCCAACATGTGCTTCATGGCCAATGAAAGCACAAGCAAGGTAACCCCCTCCACTTCTTTTGATGAAGAACTCTCCATGGATGAACTAGGAGAAGCTTTTGTAGAATTATCACATAACTATGATTTTCTAAAGAAAAAGTATTTAAAAATGAAAAAGGAAAAAGAATCTCTTAATCATCAAGTATTTACTCTTTCTAAAGAAAAGGATGACTTGCTCTCTACTTTAACTACTACTCAAAATGATTTTGATAAGTACAAAATTTCTTGTAAAGGCAAGTCCCCACTAGTTGATTCTAATGAGATTACCATGCTTAAAGAAAGAATAGACTCATTAGGAATTATTTTGAAAAATTGTGAGTTTGATAAAAAGAAGATAGAGGCCATGTTTCCTGAGAAACAAGCCCCTAAGAAAAATGTTTACCATGCTCATGCTCATGTTCATACCACACAACCTTTACATCGTGGCAAACCCCCAAAGCATGCTCACACTTCACACACACATCATGCATTCATGTATGGCAAAGTGTTCTCATGTTCACATTGTGGGCGTAAAGGGCACTTAGCCAATTTTTGCTATGATAGACTAAATGCATCTCGTCATAATGTTTGGGTTCGAAACACTAACTTTCAAGGACCCAAGAAAATTTGGGTACCAAAATCAACGAATTTGTTAAATGATATAGGTACCGTCCAAGGCCCAACGACGTAGAGGATTGTGGTATCTTGATAGTGGTTGCTCAAGGCACATGACTTGGGACATCAACAATTTTGCAACACTATCAAGATACCATGAAGGTGGCACTGTCACCTTCGGAGATGACGCCAAGGGTAAAATCATCGGTATCGGTAATGTAAAACTTGGCACATCCCCTTTAATTGAGAATGTAGTTTTAGTTGACGGCCTCAAGCATAACCTCTTGAGTGTTAGTCAACTTTGTGATAAAGGTTTTAATATAGTTTTTGATAATGTAGTTTGTAAAGTAATTGAGAGAACTTCTAATATTTGTGTGTTTTCCGGTTTTCGTGAAAATAATGTTTATATGATTGATATGTCAAATATGTCTTGTAATATAACTTGTTTAAAAGCCCTCGATGATGACTTTTGGTTGTGGCATAGAAGATTAGGCCACATTTCATTTGACCATATATCTAGGTTAAACACAAAGGAAATGGTGAAAGGTATTCCTTGTTTGAATTTTGAAAAAGACCGAGTTTGTGACGTATGTCAATTTGGGAAACAAACTAAGTCTTCTTTCAAGTCAATTAAGGATATCATGACATCACGTCCTTTGGAATTAATCCATATGGATTTATTTGGTCCTACACAAACCAAAAGTCTAAGTGGGAATAGATTTGCATTTGTTTTGGTAGATGATTTTTCACGTTTTACTGGGTTTTCTTTCTTGAACATAAAAATCAAGCCTTTTCACATTTTCAAGCCTTTAAGAAAAGAGTTGAAAAGGAAAAAGATACTTCAATTGTAAGAATAAGAAGTGATAGAGGAGGTGAATTCATTAACCTACCCTTTACCACTTTTTGTGAAGAACATGGAATAAAGCATGAACTTTCTTGTCCTAGAACTCCACAACAAAATGGAGTAGTTGAACGGGAAAATAGAACTTTACAAGAGATGGCTAGGACAATGCTTAGTGAATACGGTTTACCACATTATTTGTGGGCCGAGGCCGTTAATACATCATGCTATATATCAAATCGAGTTTTCTTGTGTAAAATACTTCAAAAACTTCTTTTGAAATGTACTTTTCTAGAAAACCAAATGTTTCCTATTTCAAGGTTTTTGGATGTAAATGTTTTGTTTTATATACAAAAGATAACTTATGAAAATTTGATGCTAGATCTTATGAGGCTATTTTTGTGGGTTATTCTAACACTAGTAAAGCCTATAGAATCTTCAATAGATCATCTTTGACTATTGAGGAATCTATACATGTTAAGTTTGAAGAATCTAACTTGTTTGTTAAGAATGTTGTAGAAATAGATGCATTAGATGAAGGCTTGGAGAAAGTGACCTTGAAGGATACACCTACTATGGGAGACAAGCCAAAGGATGATGAAGGAAGTGAAGCTAAAGTGGAAGAGGCTCAAGGAAATGAAAATCAAACAAATGAAGTAGAGCCTACTCAACAACTTCCAAAGGATTGGAGATACAATCCACATCATCCCAAGGACCTCGTCATAGGTGAAGTATCAAAAGGGGTAATCACTCGCTCTAAACTTCATGATTTTTGTGATCATTATGCATTTATTTCACATGTTGAACCCAAGAACGTCCTCGAAGCCGAGGCCGATTCATATTGGTTGCTTGCTATGCAAGAGGAGCTCAATCAATTTGAGCGCAACCAAGTTTGGCATCTTGTTCCTAGGCCCCACGATAGACCAACAATTGGTACTAAGTGGATCTTTAAGAACAAGTTGGATGAATCGGGTAACGTAGTTAGAAACAAAGCTAGGTTAGTTGCCCAAGGTTACACTCAAATCGAAGGAATCGATTTTGAAGAAACCTTTGCACCCGTAGCACGGCTTGAAGCCATACGGATGACACTAGCTTTTGCCTCATATAAAGATTTTAAATTATTTCAAATGGATGTTAAAAGTGCTTTTCTAAATGGTTTTATTGAAGAGGAGGTGTATGTTGAACAACCCCCCGGGTTTGTTGATCCTACACATCCGGATTTTGTGTTTAAATTAGATAAAGCTCTTTATGGTTTGAAACAAGCCCCTAAGGCTTGGTATGAAAGACTTTCTTCGTTTTTGATTTCAAATGGTTTTAAGAAAGGTAAAATTGACACAACATTGTTTACAAAACATGTAGAAAAAGATATACTTATTGTACAAATTTATGTAGAAGATATTATTTTTGGTTCTACTAATGAATCTCTGTGCCAAGCTTTTGAATCATGCATGAAGGACGAATTCGAAATGTCTATGATGGGGGAACTCAACTATTTCCTTGGACTCCAAATCAAGCAAAGGAAGGATGGGATCTTCATCAATCAAGCCAAGTACACAAAGGAACTCATCAAGAGGTTCGGGCTTGAAGGAGCTAAAGTGAGCAAAACTCCCATGGCAACCACCACAAAGCTTGATAAGGATGAACAAGGTAAAAGTGTAGACATTAAATTATATCATAGCATGATAGGTAGCTTGCTTTATTTAACGGCTAGTAGGCCGGATATTATGTTTTCTGTTTGTCTTTGTGCACGTTTTCAATCTTGTCCTAAAGAGTCTCACATAATTGCGGTTAAACGCATAATTGATACCTTAAGGGCACTATTGAGATGGGTTTATGGTATCCAAAAATCGGTCAATTTTCAATGACAAGTTTTTCGGATGCCGACTTTGCGGGTTGTGTTGGCCCAAAGGCCTTTCACTCTAGTTTTGATGATGATTAACTCATGTAGTTATGTGTACTAATTATCTTGTGATTTTAGTTTCAGATTATTAATCAAGATATTAGTTGGTGTTTAGCTTCAACAAGATGATTTGGAAGCTTGCACATGTTGATTCAAGAGCCCAAGCGTCAAAGATCATATATAGCACTTGCTTGGTGAATCACGGTTTGGACCGAGTCAACTTGGAGACGGCGCTCTACAAGAAGACTTAGGTATCCCTAGTTTAGTTTGTGTTTAGATCTCAAATTATAAAGATTAGTATAGTATGATAAGCTCAAGTTCACAACACACACGTTTCATGTTTTTGAATATTGGTTTTCGGTTTTTGGTTTAACCGATTTTGGTTTTCATGAATAGATAGATCAAAACAAGTTTACATCTTTAATTCCTAGACAAACTTAGTTTTGACTCCTTTATTCATGTGCTATATGTTTTGGTATTTTTGACAAAACATATTTTTGAATTAATGACAAAAACTATGATATATATTTGTTTCATGTATATTGGATTTCTATCCATATGCATCATGCCTTAATGTTGTTTAATATCATGTTTTTGTACTTGAAAGAGTTTTGGACAAAATGTATTTTCCATTCAAGAATCCAAGTTTTAGAAAATACATGGTTTGGTTTTTGGTAAAAATGAAAAGACATAAAAATGTTTTTAATTGCTTGATATTTAAGTCAAATCTTTTATCACATGTTTATATATCAATGCAAATTGTCAAAACTATTTTTGGGGATTTTTAGAAATTTATTAGAATTTATTGGATTATTTTTACCTCAGTTTTCTGACCTGTTTTTTGCCTGCCAGGTTGGGTCGGTCGACCGAAACGGTCGACCGCACCACGTAGCCGGTCGGCCGTCAGGGTCGACCAACGTGCACAAACCTGTGCACGTTTCTGGCACAGTCAGCGGTCGACCGGGACGGTCGACCGGAGCAGAATAGTCTGCTCTCTGGATTATTCGGTCGACCGGGGCGGTCGACCGGTAGTGCAAACGGTTCAAAATTTGACCGTTGCACGGTCGACCGGCCGGTCGACCGGAAGGGCAATTCTGGCTAAATTTCTGTCAACGGCTATTTTCTGATAATTGCCTATAAATACCCCATTTGCAAGAGTTTTTCTCTAAGATTTTTTGTGCGAATTTTTACTGATTCTCTGGTGTTTTCAAAGCAATCAAAAGAGGTTTATGAGCTTGAATTGAACAATCTATTTGGTGTTTTCATTAGGGTTTGGAAAATCAAAGAAAGGGTTTTTGGGAAAGAATTTTGATTGAACTATTCTATCTTGATTTCTTGATTTTTCCCAAGGATTTTCTTTGTGATTTCTGATTTCCATTCCTTTGGTTTTCTCCACACTTGAGCAAAAATCTACTATCTATATCTATAGGTTATTTGTGTGGAAGAAGAAGTTGTTTGTGGTTGTTGTTGTGACCACCAAGTTGTAACCCAATCTTTTCTTAGCTTTGTGCTTTGGGTTGTATCCCTCTAGTTGAGAGGTGATCCTTGTATTGGTTGGTGATTGGGAGTTTGTTGTATTGGTTTGAATATTAGCCTCAAGGAGGAGGTTGTGATTGTTGGAGTTTGCCTCAAGGAGGAGGTTGTGTTGGTTGGCTTGGATTTGTGCCTCAGGGAGGAGGTTGTAAAGAGAGGAGTTGGGTACTCCTTGTAAAGGGTCCTAGGTGGACGAGCTAGTGGAAATCCTTCGTGTGTCGAAGGCGGGGATGTAGAGCTGGGTGCTCGAACCTCGATAACATATCTTTGTGTTTGCGCTTGATCCATTGGCTCTCTCTCTTTACTTTGTGCCTTGCATTAATTTACATTGCTCATTCATATTTGCTTGGCTTGGTTGTGTGCATCACTTGTTGATAGCACTTGAGTGTAATTTGCATTAAATTTTTTTAATTCCGCATTTAGTTCATAGATTAGCATTGTCACCTATTCACCTCCCCCCCCTCTAGGTGACTTTTCAATTGGTATCAGAGCTAGTGCTCCTGATATTTAGGTTTAACCACCTAGGAGTAAGATCTTGGTTTGCTAATCTTCACTTGCATTTTCATTTGCACTCATACTAGTTTGCACTCATGGCTAGCCCTCCTATATTTGACCATTTTAGACTTGATGCTTGGAAGGTGGACATGACTAGGCATTTAAAAACTCTAGGTCATCTAGCTTATCAAGCCATCACTATAGAAACCCTCCCAAATAGTAGAAAGCATAAGAAGGCCAATGCATTAGCACTTAGAGCACTTAGAGCATCTCTAAATGAATTTCTTTTACCCGTTTTTGATCACTATGATTCGGCTTTTGCAGTTTGGAGCATCTTGACGTCTCCCGAGCTTCCAAGGATAATTAACAAGATGAGGAGATCTAAAAGAGAAAAGTCTGAAGAGCAATGCCTCATGGTCCAAGGGAAGAACTCCCTTGAGGTACAATCGGATTCTCATATTGATGATAGCTCTAGTTCCTATTGCCATGGTTGTTTTGAAGTTCAAACTTTAAATATGGAACTTGCTCAAAAGCTTGAAAATTTGTTGGAAAAGCATAATTTGTTGAAAGAAGATAATCTTGTGTTGAAAAATGAATTAAAGGATTTATGCTCTAATTTTGAATTGGTTTTGCAAGAGAAGGAAGAGATTGCAAGTGAATGTGACTCACTTAAATCTCAACTTGAACTTGCTTTAAAGGAAAATGAATTTTTGAAAAACAAAAATGATTGTGATGATGTTGTAAAGCACAATGAGATTTTATCTTCAAAATTGGATTTTACTTTTAAAGAAAATCTTACTTTGAAAAATGATATTGATTCAATTACTAGAGAATTGGATTTGGTTTTGATTAAAAATAAATCTTTGCAAAAAGAGATTGATGTTTTCCATGCTAATGTTGCTTCATGTTCTAGCACACCTATTGCATGCTCCACTTTATCTTCGAACATTGAAAATGATATACTTGTCTTGAAGAAAAGTGTTGATAGTTTGGGCTCCACTTTGAGCCATTGTGCCATGAATCACACACGATTGGAAACCTTGGTTCGCAAGAAACAAGTTCCAACCTTGCATGCACACCCATCTAGGCATACACATGCTTTTCATGATCACCATCATCATATGTATGCTCACGTGTACACATGTACACATTGTGGTCGAAAAGGCCACCTTGCTAGATTTTGTTATGATCGCATTTATCATGAAAATTTAGCAACTAATTATGTTTGGGTTAGAAAAGATACTAACCCCCGTGGACCCAAAGAAATGGGTACCAAGATCCACCTCTTTGACTTTTGATGTAGGTGGGAGCTCTCGCGTCACGTGAGGGTATTGGTGCCTTGAGGTGGATGTATTCTAAGCTAAAAGGAGAACCATTTGGATGCTTCACTCTCAAGGAGATTTGGTGGGAGGACCATCGTGTTTTGGAGACATGGAGAGTTGCCCCTTTGGTTTTGGTAACAATCCCTTACTCCATTTAGTGTTTACATGCCTTTCATTTTTTTTTTATATAGCATGTTGTATTTTATTGTCCATTATGCTTGTGCCATTATATTAAAGTTGTACATGTTTAGCTACTTGAGCACCCATGCTTCATTTGGAATCTACATTTAGTGTCTCACCTTGTTTAAACTAACATGTATGCTTTAGATCTAATGTACATGCATATGCACAATGATCATATGATATTCATGATTCTATGATTTCGTGTTTTAACGATTCATGTGTTGATTAGTATGTTCATTGCTATACATGTATTGCAATTTGTGATCACCATTGTTTATATGATTCCATATTTTGTGTTTTCACAATTGTTTTGATATTATGTATATCTTGATTCTTATAACATATGAATTTACATAAGGATCATTTTTAGAATAATTGTTGATTTATGACTTGTTTTATGCTTTATGATTTGAATATATGCTTAGATGTTAGTTTTCATGAAAACTAGGAGTTAACTTGTACATAGAATGGGCCACAAATAAACCTTTATATATGTTTGTGCTTGGATGCCTATTTGTACTCATTAGATGTGTTAGTATAGTCTAGTTTTGATGATTCATGCATTCAAACATGTATTCCTCATTTTTGGATATGTTTTATGATCATGTGTTTTCTATGATAAAGTGTTTTCACTTCATGTATATGTCTATTTTGCCAAACCTTAAGATATACATGTATGCCCCTTGAGTCATTTGCTTTTCATGCAAATCTATATTTTGGACTCAATTGTGTTTAGGGATATGTATGTATACTTTTGCTTTGTCTAAACATACATATACCTTGAAGTATAAATTGACTTTTAATGAAGAGTTTAGATTTTCATGATTTTAGGAGATTTCCTTTAGTAATGAAACTTTAGTTTTCATATGCTTATATTTTAAAGGAATTTCAATTGAGCTTGATTGTCCATTTTCATGATGATATGCTTCACACAACACTTGTACACTCACCCTATTTAATGTTTTCTCATGATTTAGTTTTCATGAGTACAAATTGTGCTATATGAATTTTGAGTGTTTTAGTGCCATGTGGTTTACATGCGTCTTCATGAAAAATATTTTTATTATTCCTTACTTGAAGGATATCGTACTAGTTTACCCTCCATTTAACTAGTTGCGATATTCTTCATTTTGGTAGAGATTTTCAAACATACTATAATTTCAAATCTATTTTTGAAAACTCCTACCATCGAAGGGTGGTTGGATGGGAGATCATGTTCATGTATGCTTTATAATGAAAATCATTTTAAACTTGCACATGATTGGGTGGTAGTGAATATGAGATATACACTTGATCTTATTGTTGTTTCAATTGGTATCATTGAATTCTTTCAATTGGTATCAAATCTTGACATCCTTTTGTATACTCATATATGTTTTGTTTTATATATATGTATGTATACACTTCATATAGTATCAATTTACTATTGGTATCTCTGTATCAAATTTTAAATTGGTATCTATTTCTTACATACATATATAGATGATTTATTTGTGCTTCAAGATATATGCACAAATTTTGCTTATGATAAGCTTGATTTTTTTTTATGACCATCATTTTCAATTGACTCAATTTTCAATTGGTTTCTTTATACAAGCATTATCATTATCTTGCTTATGCTAAGCTTGAGCTTTAACATTATTTCAATTGACTTAGTTTTCAACTGGTATCTTTTTTCTAGCCTAAGCATATGTTTAGTTGGTATTTCATAAAGGGAGAGAAAACTCACATTTTCAATTGATATTTAGTTTACCATTGGTTTTGTTTCCCACTCCCTAACTTTATGAAAAAAAAAAAAACTCAAATTGGTATCAATTTGTTTTTCAATTGGTATCATGTGTTTTTATTTTCAATATGTTTTAATTTCAATTGGGATCATATTTGTTTTCAATGCCCCTCTTACTTTCAATTGGTAATTGGTAGGCATTTCTTAAATGTTTTTATGATCACTTTCTATTGTTATCATAATGCACTTCTTTGACACATTTTTTAATTGGTATCATTTTTGGTTTCACCCCTTGAAGTAGTTGGTTTATTCTTTGTTTCATATATTTAGGGGGAGAAGAATTCATATCTATTTTGTTTTTACCCCTTTGTTGATGATTGACAAAAAGGGGGAGAAGATTTATTGGAGTTGATATGCATGAGTTTTCAGTTTTATGTTCATTTCATCTCCATTGGTATTGGAATCAAGAGCATTATGAGTTTTGTTTTTTTATTAATATCCATTGGAATCAAGAGCATTATGAGTTTTGTTTTTATTAGTATCAAGAGTTTTGTTTGGTAAGTTATTTGTTTTGTTTTAATTGGAATCAATAGCATGTTTCATATGCATATTCATTTTATGTCAAGAACCTTGTTTATATGCATCTTATTGTTTGTTTATTCCTATGCATGAGTTAAGGGGGAGCTTCTTTGAAGCTTTACTTTAATCCATGCATATATAACTCCATGAGTTTTGTCATCATCAAAAAGGGGGAGATTGTTGGCCCAAAGGCCTTTCACTCTAGTTTTGATGATGATTAACTCATGTAGTTATGTGTACTAATTATCTTGTGATTTTAGTTTCAGATTATTAATCAAGATATTAGTTGGTGTTTAGCTTCAACAAGATGATTTGGAAGCTTGCACATGTTGATTCAAGAGCCCAAGCGTCAAAGATCATATATAGCACTTGCTTGGTGAATCACGGTTTGGACCGAGTCAACTTGGAGACGGCGCTCTACAAGAAGACTTAGGTATCCCTTTTAGTTTGTGTTTAGATCTCAAATTGTAAAGATTAGTATAGTATGATAAGCTCAAGTTCACAACACACACGTTTCATGTTTTTGAATATTGGTTTTCGGTTTTTGGTTTAACCGATTTTAGTTTTCATGAATAGATAGATCAAAACAAGTTTACATCTTTAATTCCTAGACAAACTTAGTTTTGACTCCTTTATTCATGTGCTATATGTTTTGGTATTTTTGACAAAACATATTTTTGAATTAATGACAAAAACTATGATATATATTTGTTTCATGTATATTGGATTTCTATCCATATGCATCATGCCTTAATGTTGTTTAATATCATGTTTTTGTACTTGAAAGAGTTTTGGACAAAATGTATTTTCCATTCAAGAATCCAAGTTTTAGAAAATACATGGTTTGGTTTTTGGTAAAAATGAAAAGACATAAAAATGTTTTTAATTGCTTGATATTTGAGTCAAATCTTTTATCACATGTTTGTATATCAATGCAAATTGTTAAAACTATTTTTGGGGATTTTTAGAAATTTATTAGAATTTATTGGATTATTTTTACCTCAGTTTTCTGACCTGTTTTTTGCCTGCCAGGCTGGGTCGGTCGACCGAAACGGTCGACCGCACCACGTAGCCGGTCGGCCGTCAGGGTCGACCAACGTGCACAAACCTGTGCACGTTTCTGGCACAGTCAGCGGTCGACCGGGACGGTCGACCGGAGCAGAATAGTCTGCTCTCTGGATTATTCGGTCGACCGGGGCGGTCGACCGGAAGTGCAAACGGTTCAACATTTGACCGTTGCACGGTCGACCGGCCGGTCGACCGGAAGGGCAATTCTGGCTAAATTTCTGTCAACGGCTATTTTCTGATAATTGCCTATAAATACCCCATTTGCAAGAGTTTTTCTCTAAGATTTTTTGTGCGAATTTTTGCTGATTCTCTGGTGTTTTCAAAGCAATCAAAAGAGGTTTATGAGCTTGAATTGAACAATCCATTTGGTGTTTTCATTAGGGTTTGGAGAATCAAAGAAAGGGTTTTTGGGAAAGAATTTTGATTGAACTATTCTATCTTGATTTCTTGATTTTTCCCAAGGATTTTCTTTGTGATTTCTGATTTCCATTCCTTTGGTTTTCTCCACACTTGAGAAAAAATCTACTATCTATATCTATAGTTTATTTGTGTGGAAGAAGAAGTTGTTTGTGGTTGTTGTTGTGACCACCAAGTTGTAACCCAATCTTTTCTTAGCTTTGTGCTTTGGGTTGTATCCCTCTAGTTGAGAGGTGATCCTTGTATTGGTTGGTGATTGGGAGTTTGTTGTATTGGTTTGAATATTAGCCTCAAGGAGGAGGTTGTGATTGTTGGAGTTTGCCTCAAGGAGGAGGTTGTGATTGTTGGAGTTTGCCTCAAGGAGGAGGTTGTGTTGGTTGGCTTGGATTTGTGCCTCAGGGAGGAGGTTGTAAAGAGAGGAGTTGGGTACTCCTTGTAAAGGGTCCTAGGTGGACGAGCTAGTGGAAATCCTTCGTGTGTCGAAGGCGGGGATGTAGAGCTGGGTGCTCGAACCTCGATAACATATCTTTGTGTTTGCGCTTGATCCATTGGCTCTCTCTCTTTACTTTGTGCCTTGCATTAATTTACATTGCTCATTCATATTTGCTTGGCTTGGTTGTGTGCATCACTTGTTGATAGCACTTGAGTGTAATTTGCATTAAGTTTTTTTAAATTCCGCATTTAGTTCATAGATTAGCATTGTCACCTATTCACCCCCCCCCCTCTAGGTGACTTTTCAGGTTGTAGGGTAGATAGGAAGAGCTCAAGTGGAACATGTCAATTCTTAGGTAATTGTCTTGTATCTTGGTCTTCCAAAAAGCAAAACTCGGTAGCCCTATCAACCGCTGAGGCGGAGTATGTTGCAGCCGGAGCTTGTTGTGCACAAGTTCTTTGGATGAAACATACTCTCCTCGACTATGATTTACACTTTGATCATGTTAAAATATTTTGTGATAATACTAGTACAATTCACATGACAAAGAATGCAAATCAACATAGTAAAACTAAACACATTGACATTAGGTATTACTTTCTTAGAGACCATTATGAGAAAGGTGATATTGATATAGACTATGTTTCTACTGATTTTCAACTTTCCGATATTTTACTAAACCATTAGATTATGCTAGATTTTTGTTTATTTGTGGTGAGTTGAATGTTTGCATTATGGATTCTTAAAAATATTCTTTTTGTTTTGTTTGTTTTGTTTAACCCTTTTTTGATGTATGACAAAAAGGGGAGAAAAAGGAAAAGATAAGTTTGTTTGTTGTTTATTTGAGTTTTTGACAAAACTATGTGTTTTCAATGCTTTATGTATTTAGCTTTTCATAGTCATTTTTTATACATAGCATTATTTGAGGGGGGGCTTTCCAAGCTCTTCTTCCATTTTTGTTTAAATAACTTATATGTTTTGTCATCATCAAAAAGGGGGAGATTGTTGGCCCAAGGTTACAATCATCCGTTTTTAGTGTGTTTTGATGATCACAAACATATTAGTTATTTGTACTAATAATATTTGTTGTTTAAGTGTGTTTCAGGGTTCTAATTAAACTAGAAGGTTTCTTCCCTAAAGGAAGGTGTTTTGGACTCAAGTCATCTCAATTTGGGCTCAAAAATCAAGCTTGAAGATCATATGGTGAAAGCCCTCTTGAAGCACTTGTAGTCCTTAGAGCCAATGTAAGAAATAGATTGTTAAAGTTTGAGTTTTGGAAATTGGCTCTAGGATACACACACACAATTTTGTATTCAAGTTTTCATGGTTAAAACTTTTGTTTCTAAGTTACATGCCTTAGTATATATATACATGACACTATGTTTTACAAAAATGAATATCATGTTTAGATCATGTATGTATACTCTTTCTAGCATGTTACTTAGTTTTCTTTACTTCAAAACATTTTTACAAAAATATTCCAAGTTCAGATTTCTGCTGTTTTTCTGTTTCAGGCAAGACCGGCCCGGTCGACCGGCGCTTGTATCAGGATGTGCACACTTGTGCATGTCTGTCGGTCGACCGCCGGGTCGACCGACTGTAAGCAGGTTTGCTCTCGGGTTTTCTGGGTCGACCGCCCGGTCGACCGCATTAAGAAAACTGTGTTTTATTTTAGAGGACGGTCGACCCAGCGGTCGACCCGAGTCCAACGGCTCTTTGCCAGTAGGGCGGACGGCCGACCGGACCGGTCGACCGCCAGGCCTACAAAGTGCCAACGACTCTTTCCTCTTTGGTGCAATTCTGAATTCTGTTTTTATAATCTGTTTAGGCAGACTTTTTCTGAGATTTTAGAGATCTTTTTCAGATCAAATAAGCTTAAAAAAAATTGTTTTTAACCTATTCCTCTCCCTATAAATAGAGGAAAATAGGCTCTTGCAAAACACAAAGAAAAATCCTCAAGTTTTCAAAGTTTTCAAAATGAGAAGAAAAGTGTTTAAGCTCTTCATTTTCAAATCCTTCTTGAGCTTGTTTTCAGTTGTGTTTGTTAGCAAATATCATTCTACAACTGAGTTTTTCTCACTACACTTCATAGAGCCAAAAATCCTTTACTCATTCTATAAGGAAGTTATAAAAGAGTGAGAGTTTGTAAAGAGTTTAGTGATCTTGTTGTGATCACTTTGGTTACTTGTGTTCTTTTTCATCTTGTGGAGACACCTCTTCGGTAGAGGTTATTGTAAGTGGTGGAGCTCGGTGCTCGGGTCTTTGGTAGACCGTTGTAAGCGTCCTCGGTGGATAGTTAAAACCCTTCACGGAGGTGAAGGCGGGGATTAGAGCAGTGGCTCGTACCTCGAAACAAATATCTTGTGTTTGCGATTGCTTTGCGTTCTTGTCTTTCCTTGCAATTGCTCATTATATCTTGTTTGTGTTATAGTTTTTTTCTTTCCTTGTGGTATTGCCTTCGTATACTATTGTTTGTGTGTTATAAATTGTGTGCATCTCACCATTCATTCATCATACTTTGCCAATATCGATCAATTCTCATACAACAAGGTTGCATTGCGCACCTCTAACCCATTCAAGGGGAATCAGGAGGAAGGAGTTCAGAACCCTTCACGGGGCATTCGGCTCTTAGTCTTGTTTTGAGAGTTCGTTGCATCATTCATTCATACTTAGTTTTAAAAAGTTTGTTAGATTAGCAATTACACCTATTCACCCCCCTCTAGGTGTTTTTCAATTGGTATCAGAGCTTGGACTCTAGGCTCTTGTCTTAACAACCTTAGAGAGATCCTAATTTTGCTAATCATTTCATTCATTCTCACTTAGTAAAGATGGTCGATGGTATTAAGACACCCCCTAAGTTTGATGGACTTAACTTTCCCATATGGAAGGTTAAGATGACCGTTTTCTTGCAATCTCTAGGTAGTCGAGTTGCAAAGGCCGTGACCAAACCCTTTAGTGCACCGCCCGGTGATGAATCTACTTGGTCCGAAATTGAGACTAAGGAGTTTGATGCCAATGCTAGGGCTCACTATGCACTACTTCAAGCCCTCAATGATGATGACATTGCTAGAGTCATCCATTGCAAATCCACATTCGAGATTTGGACACACTTGCTAGTTACACATGAGGGGACCTCACAAGTGAAGAGGGCAAAGATAGACCTTCTTTGGTCCCAATATGAAAATTTTTGCATGCAAGAAAATGAAACCATAGATGATATGGTTACAAAATTTACAAAGATCACTAATGGACTTTCTTCTCTAGGTGATGCCATTAATAATGATCAAAGAGTTAGAAAGATCATCCGGGCTCTTCCTCCTTCATGGGAAGTAAAAGCAACAACCTTGAAGGAACTCAATGACAAGGAGGAGATGGAGTTAATTGGTCTCATTGGGAACCTCAAAACCTATGAGATGGAGAGGAAAGCAAGGGAAGATATGGCTCCTTCCAAGAAGAAGACTATAGCCTTCAAAAGTCAATCCACTCACTCCGACGGAGATGATGAAGAAGAAGATGACGAAGAGCTCTCACTTCTTGTGAAGAACGTCCGGAGGATGTACAACAAGGCTAAATTTCAAGGAAGAAGGAGATGGCAAGGAGGCAAAGAAGAAAGAAAAATTATTTGCTTCAATTGCCAAAGACTGGGACACATTATTGCGGAGTGTTCGGATAAAGTAAAGCCCTCCACATCCAAGAAGCCTTTCAAGAAGAAAGCAATGAAGGCAACATGGGATTCCGAGAGCGAATCCGAGGAGGAAATCGACACCGCCAACATGTGCTTCATGGCCAATGAAAGCACAAGCAAGGTAACCCCCTCTACTTCTTTTGATGAAGAACTCTCCATGGATGAACTAGGAGAAGCTTTTGTAGAATTATCACATAACTATGATTTTCTAAAGAAAAAGTATTTAAAAATGAAAAAGGAAAATGAATCTCTTAATCATCAAGTATTTACTCTTTCTAAAGAAAAGGATGACTTGCTCTCTACTTTAACTACTACTCAAAATGATTTTGATAAGTACAAAATTTCTTGTAAAGGCAAGTCCCCACTAGTTGATTCTAATGAGATTACCATGCTTAAAGAAAGAATAGACTCATTAGGAATTATTTTGAAAAATTGTGAGTTGATAAAAAGAAGATAGAGGCCATGTTTCCTGAGAAATAAGCCCCTAAGAAAAATGTTTATCATGCTCATGCTCATGTTCATACCACACAACCTTTACATCGTGGCAAACCCCCAAAGCATGCTCACACTTCACACACACATCATGCATTCATGTATGGCAAAGTGTTCTCATGTTCACATTGTGGGCGTAAAGGGCACTTAGCCAATTTTTGCTATGATAGACTAAATGCATCTCGTCATAATGTTTGGGTTCGAAACACTAACTTTCAAGGACCCAAGAAAATTTGGGTACCAAAATCAACGAATTTGTTAAATGATATAGGTACCGTCCAAGGCCCAACGACGTAGAGGATTGTGGTATCTTGATAGTGGTTGCTCAAGGCACATGACTTGGGACATCAACAATTTTGCAACACTATCAAGATACCATGAAGGTGGCACTGTCACCTTCGGAGATGACGCCAAGGGTAAAATCATCGGTATCGGTAATGTAAAACTTGGCACATCCCCTTTAATTGAGAATGTAGTTTTAGTTGACGGCCTCAAGCATAACCTCTTGAGTGTTAGTCAACTTTGTGATAAAGGTTTTAATGTAGTTTTTGATAATGTAGTTTGTAAAGTAATTGATAGAACTTCTAATATTTGTGTGTTTTCCGGTTTTCGTGAAAATAATGTTTATATGATTGATATGTCAAATATGTCTTGTAATATAACTTGTTTAAAAGCCCTCGATGATGACTCTTGGTTGTGGCATAGAAGATTAGGCCACATTTCATTTGACCATATATCTAGGTTAAACACAAAGGAAATGGTGAAAGGTATTCCTTGTTTGAATTTTGAAAAAGACTGAGTTTGTGACGCATGTCAATTTGGGAAACAAACTAAGTCTTCTTTCAAGTCAATTAAGGATATCATGACATCACGTCCTTTGGAATTAATCCATATGGATTTATTTGGTCCTACACAAACCAAAAGTCTAAGTGGGAATAGATTTGCATTTGTTTTGGTAGATGATTTTTCACGTTTTACTTGGGTTTTCTTTCTTGAACATAAAAATCAAGCCTTTTCACATTTTCAAGCCTTTAAGAAAAGAGTTGAAAAGGAAAAAGATACTTCAATTGTAAGAATAAGAAGTGATAGAGGAGGTGAATTCATTAACCTACCCTTTACCACTTTTTGTGAAGAATATGGAATAAAGCATGAACTTTCTTGTCCTAGAACTCCACAACAAAATGGAGTAGTTGAACGGGAAAATAGAACTTTACAAGAGATGGCTAGTACAATGCTTAGTGAATACGGTTTACCACATTATTTGTGGGCCGAGGCCGTTAATACATCATGCTATATATCAAATCGAGTTTTCTTGTGTAAAAATACTTCAAAAACTTCTTTTGAAATGTACTTTTCTAGAAAACCAAATGTTTCCCATTTCAAGGTTTTTGGATGTAAATGTTTTGTTTTATATACAAAAGATAACTTATGAAAATTTGATGCTAGATCTTATGAGGCTATTTTTGTGGGTTATTCTAGCACTAGTAAAGCCTATAGAATCTTCAATAGATCATCTTTGACTATTGAGGAATCTATACATGTTAAGTTTGAAGAATCTAACTTGTTTGTTAAGAATGTTGTAGAAATAGATGCATTGGATGAAGGCTTGGAGAAAGTGACCTTGAAGGATACACCTACTATGGGAGACAAGCCAAAGGATGATGAAGGAAGTGAAGCTAAAGTGGAAGAGGCTCAAGGAAATAAAAATCAAACAAATGAAGTAGAGCCTACTCAACAACTTCCAAAGGATTGGAGATACAATCCACATCATCCCAAGGACCTCGTCATAGGTGAAGTATCAAAAGGGGTAATCACTCGCTCTAAACTTCATGATTTTTGTGATCATTATGCATTTATTTCACATGTTGAACCCAAGAACGTCCTCGAAGTCGAGGCCGATTCATATTGGTTGCTTGCTATGCAAGAGGAGCTCAATCAATTTGAGCGCAACCAAGTTTGGCATCTTGTTCCTAGGCCCCACGATAGACCAACAATTGGTACTAAGTGGATCTTTAAGAACAAGTTGGATGAATCGGGTAACGTAGTTAGAAACAAAGCTAGGTTAGTTGCCCAAGGTTACACTCAAATCGAAGGAATCGATTTTGAAGAAACCTTTGCACCCGTAGCACGGCTTGAAGCCATACGGATGACACTAGCTTTTGCCTCATATAAAGATTTTAAATTATTTCAAATGGATGTTAAAAGTGCTTTTCTAAATGGTTTTATTGAAGAGGAGGTGTATGTTGAACAACCCCCCGGGTTTGTTGATCCTACACATCCGGATTTTGTGTTTAAATTAGATAAAGCTCTTTATGGTTTGAAACAAGCCCCTAGGGCTTAGTATGAAAGACTTTCTTCGTTTTTGATTTCAAATGGTTTTAAGAAAGGTAAAATTGACACAACATTGTTTATAAAACATGTAGAAAAAGATATACTTATTGTACAAATTTATGTAGATGATATTATTTTTGGTTCTACTAATGAATCTCTGTGCCAAGCTTTTGAATCATGCATGAAGGACGAATTCGAAATGTCTATGATGGGGGAACTCAACTATTTCCTTGGACTCCAAATCAAGCAAAGGAAGGATGGGATCTTCATCAATCAAGCCAAGTACACAAAGGAACTCATCAAGAGGTTCGGGCTTGAAGGAGCTAAAGTGAGCAAAACTCCCATGGCAACCACCACAAAGCTTGATAAGGTGAACAAGGTAAAAGTGTAGACATTAAATTATATCGTAGCATGATAGGTAGCTTGCTTTATTTAACGGCTAGTAGGCCGGATATTATGTTTTCTGTTTGTCTTTGTGCACGTTTTCAATCTTGTCCTAAAGAGTCTCACATAATTGCGGTTAAACGCATAATTGATACCTTAAGGGCACTATTGAGATGGGTTTATGGTATCCAAAAATCGATCAATTTTCAATGACAAGTTTTTCGGATGCCGATTATGCGGGTTGTAGGGTAGATAGGAAGAGCTCAAGTGGAACATGTCAATTCTTAGGTAATTGTCTTGTATCTTGGTCTTCCAAAAAGCAAAACTCGGTAGCCCTATCAACCGCCGAGGCGGAGTATGATGCAGCCGGAGCTTGTTGTGCACAAGTTCTTTGGATGAAACATACTCTCCTCGACTATGATTTACACTTTGATCATGTTAAAATATTTTGTGATAATACTAGTACAATTCACATGACAAAGAATGCAAATCAACATAGTAAAACCAAACACATTGACATTAGGTATCACTTTCTTAGAGACCATTATGAGAAAGGTGATATTGATATAGACTATGTTTCTACTGATTTTCAACTTTCCGATATTTTTACTAAACCATTAGATTATGCTAGATTTTTGTTTATTTGTGGTGAGTTGAATGTTTGCATTATGGATCTTAAAAATATTCTTTTTGTTTTGTTTGTTTCGTTTAACCCTTTTTTGATGTATGACAAAAAGGGGGAGAAAAAGGAAAAGATAAGTTTGTTTGTTGTTTATTTGAGTTTTTGACAAAACTATGTGTTTTCAATGCTTTATGTATTTAGCTTTTCATAGTCATTTTTTATACATAGCATTATTTGAGGGGGGGCTTTCCAAGCTCTTCTTCCATTTTTGTTTAAATAACTTATATGTTTTGTCATCATCAAAAAGGGGGAGATTGTTGGCCCAAGGTTACAATCATCCGTTTTTAGTGTGTTTTGATGATCACAAAACATATTAGTTATTTGTACTAATAATATTTGTTGTTTAAGTGTGTTTCAGGGTTCTAATTAAACTAGAAGGTTTCTTCCCTAAAGGAAGGTGTTTTGGACTCAAGTCATCTCAATTTGGGCTCAAGAATCAAGCTTGAAGATCATATGGTGAAAGCCCTCTTGAAGCACTTGTAGTCCTTAGAACCAATGTAAGAAATAGATTGTTAAAGTTTGAGTTTTGAAAATTGGCTCTAGGATACACACACACAATTTTGTATTCAAGTTTTCATGGTTAAAACTTTTGTTTCTAAGTTACATGCCTTAGTATATATATACATGACACTATGTTTTACAAAAATGAATATCATGTTTAGATCATGTATGTATACTCTTTCTAGCATGTTACTTAGTTTTCTTTACTTCAAAACATTTTTACAAAAATATTCCAAGTTCAGATTTCTGCTGTTTTTCTGTTTCAGGCAAGACCGGCCGACCGGCCCGGTCGACCGGCGTTTGTTTCAGGATGTGCACATTTGTGCATGTCTGTCGGCCGACCGCGGGGTCGACCGACTGTAAGCAGGTTTGCTCTCGGGTTTTCTGGGTCGACCGCCCGGTCGACCGCATTAAGAAAACTGTGTTTTATTTTAGAGGACGGTCGACCCAGCGGTCGACCCGAGTCCAACGGCTCTTTGCTAGCAGGGCGGACGGCCGACCGGACCGGTCGACCGCCAGGCCTGCAAAGTGCCAACGGCTCTTTCCTCTTTGGTACAATTCTGAATTCTGTTTTTATAATCTGTTTTGGCAGACTTTTTCTGAGATTTTAGAGATCTTTTTCAGATCAAATAAGCTTAAAAAAATTGTTTTTAACCTATTCCTCTCCCTATAAATAGAGGAAAATAGGCTCTTGCAAAACACAAAGAAAAATCCTCAAGTTTTCAAAGTTTTCAAAAAGAGAAGAAAAGTGTTTAAGCTCTTCATTTTCAAATCCTTCTTGAGCTTGTTTTCAGTTGTGTTTGTTAGCAAATATCATTCTACAACTGAGTTTTTCTCACTACACTTCATAGAGCCAAAAATCCTTTACTCATTCTATAAGGAAGTTGTAAAAGAGTGAGAGTTTGTAAAGAGTTTAGTGATCTTGTTGTGATCACTTTGGTTACTTGTGTTCTTCTTCATCTTGTGGAGACACCTCTTCGGTAGAGGTTATTGTAAGTGGTGGAGCTCGGTGCTCGGGTATTTGGTAGATCGTTGTAAGCGTCCTCGATGGATAGTGGAAACCCTTCACGGAGGTGAAGGCGGGGATTAGAGTAGTGGCTCGAACCTCGAAACAAATATCTTGTGTTTGCGATTGCTTTGCGTTCTTGTCTTTCCTTGCAATTGCTCATTATATCTTGTTTGTGTTATAGTTTTTTTTTCTTTCCTTGTGGTATTGCCTTCATATACTATTGTTTGTGTGTTATAAATTGTGTGCATCTCACCATTCATTCATCATACTTTGCCAATATCGATCAATTCTCATAAAACAAGGTTGCATTGCGCACCTCTAACCCATTCAAGGGGAATCAGGAGGAAGGAGTTCAGAACCCTTCACGGGGCATTCGGCTCTTAGTCTTGTTTTGAGAGATCGTTGCATCATTCATTCATACTTAGTTTTAAAAAGTTTGTTAGATTAGCAATTACACCTATTCACCCCCCCTCTAGGTGTTTTTCATGATCTTGGCCTTTGGATGGTTAAAGAATCTTGATCAATCCTTTTGGGAATTGATCTCCTTGATCAAGAAGGATTCTAAACCCTTTCATCTTTAGAAACAAGCCTTCATTGAATAGGAATTAATTCATATTCATACTCTTCCTGAAAAAGAAACTCGCAATCACTTGAAAAGAAAACTACTTCATCTTAAATTGCTTCTGCTTTAAGTCATCGTCTTCTTCAACTCAATTGGATTTTCTTAGATCATCATCTCTTCTTGAAAAAGCAAGGCAAAAAACCTAACATCTATAAACTTAATTCTCTATGGTTTCAATTCTCTCATTGATCTCCAATCCGAAGTTTTAATTTCTATTTCACAAAAAAAAAAATTAGAAAAACCCTTCTTCTAATTCTCTATAAATTTTTCCTCACACACACAAAAAAAAATCTTTACAGTAGTAAGCGCTACAGTACGATGCTACAATAATTCGCTACAGTACCCCAATGCTACAGTACCTCAGCTTCTATAACATCGATTGCCACAATCCATTAAAGTATGTAAGATTTGTTTCGATCGTAACTCTCATCCGGAGTCTAAAGCATGCACGGTTCGAAGTGTTGGATTCGTGGAGGCAACCCTATATATCTACAATTATCACAAGGACATTGAGATCACACCTGATCCTCAGTAGGTACATGTGGGCAATTTCTTAAGAAATTAATCCACACCAAAATAATGTAGTGAATATAATCAAATCACAGAAAAGCCAATGCAAACACAGAGAGTTACGTGGAAAATCGAATGGGAGAAAACCGCAGAGAGAAATTTCACTACAATAATGGCGATTACAATGGGCATTTCTAGTGTGCTAGGGATTTCTGGGCTTAATTTTTTGTCCTTTTCCACATGGGAAGGGATCTATCATATATGCAAGTTGTGTCTGTTTAGATATAGCTACAGAGTTCAGCTTTGTTTGAATACTTAGCCTCTTATCTCAGAGGCGATTTAGAGCTAACCATCCAGCTTTAAATTGATCGGGGAGGTCCATCTTTATATGATTCTCTGCATCCAACTGTTGATATAGTTGATCTGTTCCCGAGCTATAATTGTAGAGTTCAAATAAGATATCATAAAAATCATGTATTTACATTATTGCAGCATATTTTTTAAATTTAGCACTCTAATATTCAAAAACCTTTTCTTCACGTCTAGAACTGAGAAATGGATTAAAGGAGGCCATTAAAAGATTGGAGCCGGATTTGAATAAACAAGCAAGAGCCATTAATGATGTAAGCTATCTAATAATTTATTTATTCAATCAATATAATGTTATACAAATATTAACACTAATGATATAGATTCTCGCAGATAAAATTATTTGTGGATGGAGTTAGAGAATTTGAAAGCTCACTGACTAGCAGCGCAGTACAATAATCTCTTTGATGGATTAACTATGGTGAAGAAGCTCCCAATCTGCAGAAAATTGCCATCAAAATTTTAAGTCAAACATGTTTTTCATCGGGTTGTGAAAGAAATTAGAGCACGTGATTGCTGATTCATACAAAACTGCGCAACCGATTGGCAATAAAAAAGTTGCATAAACTAGTACTTGTGCATTACAAAATACGGTTGCGAGTAAGAAACTTGACATGTCAAAGCGACACTGATGATTATTACAACTCAATTGATATTTTCAACGATTATATATTGGATGAGTGAATTTGGAAAGGAGAACAACCAATGTTACCACCAGATGACTTAAGTTGGAAGGATGAAGGTATTCGTCGTAGTGACGAAAGTGGCGGTGATGGTGGTGATGACGACGACAGTGATGGCAGTAATGGGGGTGGTGATGATGGCGGTTATGGCTGTGACGGTAGTGATGATGATGATGATGGAGGTTATAGCGGTGATGACGGTAATGATGAAGAGACTCATAGTGTTGTGGAAACCAATGAGGTGGTGCTATGACATGGAATTTAGAGTTTTATGCCACGCAAAGTACAGATCATGTAGGCCAAGCGGTGATTTCGCAACAACGTAGGCATCTGAATTGGTTGGTTGATTTAAGTTCTAGTGACGATTATTTGAGTGAACATGATAACTACTCACATGATTATCATAGTCTTGAAGGTCACTTATAGGGATTGGATTTGACATCAGGCCAACATTCTAGCACTGATTATTCTAGCACACGTGAATATTCTACTAGCAGCGCTGAATATCGAGATTTTGAGTATTATCACTATGAAGCTGATATTGCACAACACTCACCGCTATATTACTCTGCTGTCAGATCCTCTAGCCAATCATCTCAACCTACTGGATCTCACATACAAACATACTATAATCCTTATGAAAACTATACACCTAGTTTCTATACTTATCGCGAGGATTATGATAATGAGTTTGTGCCTTATCGGAATTCAATGTGGAAATGACTACATCAGCAGGTATTTACTAATGTATTTTGTGCAATTTACTATATTATGCATGTATTTTGATATATTTCTCTCGACAATGCGTGTATTTATGTTTTCGCTTTATGTTGAGTGTGCTAGGCGATAGGTTTTGGACATATGAAACATGAATATTGATGTCTACATTTTTTTAAGATTTGTCGTGATTTTTTTAGAATTTTTTCAGCTTTATACGTAGCATTTTGCGCGTAATGCCTGAGTTCGATCTGAGACACCGAGACCAATCCGTCTCAGTGCCTGCCGAGTTGACGGCCGAGACCGCGACTTTGAAATTTGCTTGAGCAGGCTTGAGGAGTTACAAAAGGCATGGAAGGTGTCTGAACTGCAGGGAATGGTTGCTTCAGCCCAGTCGGAGATCTCTTCGAGAGCAGATCAATGAGGAGCATGCGGAGAAGCTGTCGCTCAAGCGCATAATCCACTTGTTAAAAAAATAACTTAGAAAATTGGGATAAGGATGTAGAGGAATTGAGAGCTGAGATTCTTGTCAGTCGAATCGTTATGACGAGCTTTGAAAGGATCATGATGCGCTGCTTGGAGAGACACATAGTTGCGCTCTTTGATCATAATACTTAACTCGAGCAGTTCGGCAGAGGGCTCCAGAGGATGGTCGGCTTCCACCCGGGGGCTCGGATAACCAATCGGGGAAGCTGACTGATCAGGCTGGGAGCTTTGGTGACTAGCGTGGGAGACCTCACAGATTGTTGGAGGGCCGAGGCGGTAGTCCCAGGCAGAGTTAAATAGCTCCCCCTTTTGTAAGATCTAATGGAACAAGATAAGTCCGCCATTTTCTTTGAGTATTTGAATCGTCGCACTTGGCGCTCCTATGTTATGCCTTTAAATTTTCTGTTTACTTTGTTGTTGTGTTTGCTCGGGATGCCGATTTGATTCTGAAACATTCGAAGTGGTTTGGCATGTACTTCCCGAGTAAAGAATCCTTCCCGAAGGGGGGAGGCTTCATGTTTTGAGATATGTTGCAACATCCATCCTTTGGAGGGTCGCTCGAAAATTCGCTGTCAGGGTGAAGATCCGTCTAGGGGGCTCCTCGAGAGAGCCGCGTGGGTTGTTTTTCCCTTGTAGTCTACAAGTTAGGACCCGTATAGACTATTGACTCTCTCGAGTGGTCGTCAAGGTAAGAACTTGTATAGGTTGACTCTGAGCATCCATAGTAGGCGAGTCCCCGTCTTTTAGGGGGCTCCCCGAAGGATAGCCGCGGGCGCTATTTTTCCTTGTAGCTGAAAGTACACCTAGAGGGGGGTGAATAGGTGTAATGCTAATCTAATGAGCTAACAGCGGAAATTAAAAACTAATTGCAATCACACTTAATACAACCAACAAGTGTAGCCGAATTCCCCGTGAAGGGCTCTGGACTAACTCCTTTTGATTCCCCTAGATAAGGGTTGAGGTGCTATATGAAGCTCTTGTGGTTAAGTACAAGTGAGGCACACACACAACCAAGCATACAAGATAATAAGGCAATATGAATATATGCAAGGCACAATACAAGCAATATAAGATATGAATGAATGATGCTTTGTACAAAATAAAGAGAGAGAGAGAGAGAGAGAGAGTTAGAGAGTCAATGGATCAAACGCTAACAACACGATATGTTTCGAGGTTCGAGCCCCTAGCTCTACATCCCCGCCTTCACCACCGTGAAGGATTTCCAATCCACTAACTCCCACCGAGGGAACTTCCACCGAGGAGGATTTGTTACAACACAAGGAGTACCGAACTCCTCTCTCAAATACCACCTCACAACCGAGGGGTAGGCCCGTAGCCAAACAACAACCAACAAATACCTCTACCGAAGAGGGATACAAACCAAACTCCACCTCTCACTAGAGGGGGTAAACCACAATTTCAACCTCTACCAAAGAGGGAGCAAACCAACAACCCAATCAACCTCACCAAGAGGGATACAACAAGAAAGGGTGTTTACAACAAGTGGTATGCTTCAACCACAAACCAACTTCCTTTTTCCACAAAACAAGATCCTAATAGAATAGGATAGAAGATAAGCTCAAGTATGAAAACAAGTGTTTTGATCAAAGAAATACTCTTGGGAAAATACCAAATAGATATAGAAATGAAGAACAATAAACCAATTTCTCAAAAACCTATTTTCTTTGAAAATAACAAAACACTTAAAAACAAATAGATGAATCTTTTGGCACAAAAACTCTTTTGAAAACTTATTTAAAACACTAAAGAAAGTCTGGAATTTTTGCTCTTAAAAATCTTAGACAAAACCCCCAAGAAATTGGGTATATATAGGCTCCCTAAGAAACTAGCCGTTTGGCTGTTTTTTGACAGCTAGACAGCTGGCGGTCGACCGGCCGGTCGACCGTCAACGGTCGAATTTCCGACCGTTGGAGCAGCCCGGTCGACCGCCCAGTCGACCGCAGATTTACAGAGAGCAAAGCTCTCTGTCCGGTCGACCGCCCGGTCGACCGGCCCAGTCCACGGCCAGACGTGCACGGTCCTGTGCACGTCGGTCGATCGACCGGTCGACCGGCTCTGGAATACGGTCGACCGCCAGAACCTGGCAGCCAATTTTTAGGACAGAAAACATGTTAAAAAAATATTCTAAAAATTCTTGTAAAATACTTAAAAATTCTCAAAAATAGTTTTATCATTTTGCATTGATATATAAACATGTGATAAAAGTTTTAACTCAAATATCAAGCAATTTAAACTATTTTTGTGTCTTACAATTTTTACCAAAAATCAAAACTGTATTTTATCAAACTTTGATTTTTCAATACATGAATAGGATAGTCAAAATAAGTTTGTCTATGAAGTTTAAGCATGTATGTATATATAGAATACATCTACTATACATAAAACCATTTAACTTGTTTTGATCAATCTATTCATGAAAACCAATATCAAAACCAAAACGTGTGTGTATAGTGTACTTGAGCATATCAACTATTCTTATCTTTACACATGGATCTAAAACACACTAAACTAAAATTAGGATACCTAAGTCTTCTTGATGATCTTCATCTTCAAGCCGACTCGATCCAAAACTCTGTGATCCACGAGCTAGATGTATGTTGGAGTCTAGCTTGGACCCTGAAATCACCATGAAAAGCTTCCAAACTCCTTAGTTGAAGCTAATCACCAACTAATATCTTGATTAAGATCTGAAACTAAAATCACAAGAATATTAATAAACATAACTACATGAGTTAATCATCATCAAAACTAGAGTGGAAGGCCTTCGGGCCAACAATCTCCCCCTTTTTGATGATGACAAAACTCATGGAGTATATATGCATGGATTAAAGTTAAGCTTCAAAGAAGCTCCCCCTTAACTCATGCATAGGGATAAACAATAAAGATATGCAATGAATGCTCATAAATATGTATGCATCAACATGCATGAAACATCAAATATATACATAGGGGTAAACATACTCCCCCCTTTTTGTCAAATATAAAACATATAAAACTCAAATTATTCTCCCCCTTTTTGTTAATCATCAACAAAGGGGTAAACATACAAAGCAAAACAAAATCTTCTCCCCCTTTTTAATACAAAGAATCAATAAAGGAGATGTGCTCACCCTTTATGTCTAAAACAAAACAATGTCAATAAGGGGTTCAATCAAACAAATATGATCCAATTGAAAAACACAAATCTTACCAATTTAAAGTAAAAACAAAATCTTGATACCAATTGATAAGTAAACAAATAACCTACCAATTGAAAGTAAACCATTTTGATACCAATAGAAAGTATTATTCTTTTAAGTACAAGATATCAAATAAAATTCTTCTATCATAAAGTGTGGGAGTGGAAATCAAATACCAATTGAAAGATAAAATACGAATTTTCTCCCCTTTATGAAATACCAACTAAAACTATGCATAAGCTTGTATAAGAATACCAATTGAAAACTAAATCAATTGAAACAAAGTTAAAGCTCAAGCTTAGCACAACTAAAACATATGTGTATGAAAAATAAGTACCAATCAAAATAGATGATACCAAATGAAAGCATACATACACAACAAAAATATGAGTATACAAAAATGTCAATATTGATACCAATTGAAAGAATTCAATGATACCAATTGAAACAACAATATGATCAAGTATAACTCATATAACCTAACCGCCCAATCATGTTCAATTTTAAAATGATTTTCACTATAAAGCATACATGAGCATGATCTCCCATCCAACCGCCCATCCAGAAGGTGGGGGTTTTCAAAAATGGATTTGAAAATAAAGTTTGTTTGAAAATCTCTACCATTATGGAGAATACTGTAACTAGTTAAAATGAAAAATTTGTAAACTAGTACGGAATCCTTCAAGCAAGGAATAAAACAAAATTATTTTTCATGAAATAAGAAATCCACATGATATCCAACACTCAAAGTCATTGAAGCATAAATATGACTCATGAAAACTAAACATGAGTAAACAAGAAGAGTGAGTGTACAAACAAGATGTGAAGATCATAATCATGAAAGATAGACATTAAGCTCAATATTCCTTAAAACATGAAAACATGAAGATCATTAAAACTATTTAATCTTCAAGGCATATGTATGTCATGTACAAACTAAAGTATACATACATATTCAAAACATAACGAGTCCACAAATGTGTATGCATGAAGGCACGTGGCTCAAAGGATATACATGTATATCTAATAGTTTAGACAAGATAGACATATACATGAAGTTAAACATCAAAACATGAAAATGGGAATACAAGTTAAATGCATGAATCATCAAAACTAAACTATACTAGCACATCTAATGGGAACAAATAAGCATTCAAGCCCAAACATATATAGATTTATTTGTGGCCCACTATATGCACAAATATATACCTAGTTTTAATGAAAACTAACATTTAAACAAGTAATCAAATCATGAAGCCTAAAAAACAAGATATAAATCAACATGATAAATCTTAAAACATGATTATTATGTGAATACTCATGATATTAGAGCTATGATAAACATGATAGCTAAACATATACGAGAACACAAAAATAATGGTCCATATTAAACATGGGTGTCTCAAAGGCTATACATGTATGTCAAGGATCTAATAGACATGGCATTTTCATAATAATCACTAAACATTAAAACATGCTATAAAATAAATGAATATGAAAGCATGTAAACATTAAATGAGGAGTAAGAGACCGTTACCAAAACCTATGAGGCAACTCTCCATGTCTCCAAAACAAAGTGGTCCTCCCACCAAACATCCCTTGAAAGTGATGCATCCAAAATGATCATCATGAAGCTCGGATCGCATCCACTCTAAGGTACTGCCACTCTCATGTCATGTGAGAGCCCACACCTACATCAAAAACACTAGGGGCGGTCTTTGGTACCCAAATCTTATTGGGTCCATGGGGGTTAGTACCATTTCTAACCCAAACAAAATTATTTGCTAAATTTACATTATGTATTCTATCATAGCAAAATCTAGCAAGGTGGCCCTTACGTCCACAATGTGTACAAGTGTACACATGAGCATACAAAGTGTGACGGTGTCCGTGAGGAGCATGTGTATGCCGTGGAGGGTGTGCATGAAAAGATGGAATTTGTTTCTTGCAAAACAAAGATTCCAAACGTGTATGGCTCTTGGCACAATGGCTCAAGGTGGAGCCCAAACAATCCACTCTCTTCTTTAACAAAAAAAAATCATCATTAATCCTAGGAGAAGAGGTGCATACAATAGGTATGCTAGGTGAAGCTACACTAGCATGGCAAACATGTGAATCAATTTTATTTTGTAGAGAATTATTTTTCTTTAAACATACATCTAAATCATTTGAAATAGAAATTATTTTGTTTTTCAAAGAATCATTTTCTTTTAAAACAAAATCAATTTTTGAAGACAATTTTTCATTTTTCTTTAAAACATTATTAAATCATTTTTAGACTTTAAAAATTCATTTTCTTTTAGTGCAAGTTTAAGTTGAGATTTCAATGAATCCCTTTCATTTGAAATCTCCTCTTTCTCTTGCAAAACCAAATTAAGTCTAGAAAACAAATCTTTATTATCATTGTTAAGGCCTAGACTTTTCTTTTTCAAAATTTTATATTTTTCTAGGAGTTTTTCACAAACAATAGACAACTCTTCATTTAAAGCATTAGCATCCATATCATCATGATCATCAAATGAAGAGCTAGCACTATCTAGTTGAGTATCCGAGTATACCTCAAGGGAGTCATTCCCTTGGACCATATAGCATTGTTGTGGCTCGGATTCATCTCCACTAGATTCATCCTCCGGTTGGATTTGCAATTGAAGCTTGGAGGTGGTGGTTGTGGTCAACTTATTCCACACTGCAAAGGCGGAATCAAGATTAGAAACATGCAAAAGATAATCTTTAGGAAGAGTGCTTCTAATAGCCTCAAGGGCTAGTGCATTGGCCCCTATATGATTGCAGTTACCAAGATAGCATTTCTTGGTAGCGGCAAGAAAAACATGCAAGCCTAGGATTTTCAAATAGCAACTCATCATGACCTTCCAAACATCAAGTCTAGAGATATCAAACATAAGAGGGCTATCCATGAGTGCAAACTATATGTGTACAAACAAATATATGCAAATGCAAATGTAGATTAGCTAACCAAGATCTCACTCCTAGGTGGTTAAACTTAAGTATCAAGAGCGTAGGCTCTGATACCAATTGAAAGTACACCTAGAGGGGAGGTAAATAGGTTTAACGCTAATCTAATGAGCTAACAGCGGAAATTAAAAACTAATTGCAATCACACTTAATACAACCAACAAGTGTAGCCAAATTTCCCGTGAAGGGCTCTGGACTAACTCCTCTTGATTCCCCTAGATAAGGGTTGAGGTGCTATATGAAGCTCTTGTGGTTAAGTACAAGTGAGGCACACACACAACCAAGCATACAAGATAATAAGGCAATATGAATATATGCAAAGCACAATACAAGCAATATAAGATATGAATGAATGAATGATGCTTTGCACAAAATAAAGAGAGAGAGTTAGAGAGTTAATGGATCAAACGCTAACAACACGATATGTTTCGAGGTTCGAGCCCCTAGCTCTACATCCCCACCTTCACCACCGTGAAGGATTTCCAATCCACTAACTCCCACCGAGGGAACCTCCACCGAGGGGGATTTGTTACAACACAAGGAGTACCAAACTCCTCTCTCAAACACCACCTCACAACCGAGGGGTAGGCCCGTAGCCAAACAACAACCAACAAACACCTCTACTGAAGAGGGATACAAACCAAACTCCACCTCTCACTAGAGGGAGTAAACCACAATCTCAACCTCTACCAAAGAGAGAGCAAACCAACAACCCGATCAACCTCACCAAGAGGGATACAACAAGAAAGGGTGTTTACAACAAGTGGTATGTTTCAACCACAAACCAACTTCCTTTTTCCACAAAACAAGATCCTAATAGAATAGGATAGAAGATAAGCTCAAGTATGAAAACAAGTGTTTTGATCAAAGAAATACTCTTGGGAAAATACCAAATAGATATAGAAATGAAGAACAATAAACCAATTTCCCAAAAACCTATTTTCTTTGAAAATAACAAAACACTTAAAAACAAATAGATGAATCTTTTTGGCACAAAAACTCTTTTGAAAACTTGTTTAAAACACTAAAGAAAGTCTGAAATTTTTGCTCTTAAAAATCTTAGACAAAACCCCCAAGAAATGGGGTATATATAGGCTCCCCAAGAAACTAGCCGTTTGGCTGTTTTCTGACAGCCAGACAGCTGGCCGTCGACCGGTCGGTCGACTGCCAACGGTCGAATTTTCGACCGTTGGAGCAGCCCGGTCAACCGCAGATTTACAGAGAGCAAAGCTCTCTGTCTGGTCGACCGCCCGGTCGACCGGCCCAGTCCACGGCCAGACGTGCACAGTCCTATGCACGTCGGTCGACTGACCGGTTGACCGGCTCTGGAATACGGTCGACCGGCCCGGTCGGCCGCCAGAACCTGGCAGCCAATTTCTGGGACAGAAAACATGTTAAAAAAATATTCTAAAAATTCTTGTAAAATACTTAGAAATTCTCAAAAATAGTTTTATCATTTTGCATTGATATATAAACATGTGATAAAAGTTTAACTCAAATATCAAGCAATTTGAACTATTTTTGTGTCTTACAATTTTTACCAAAAACCAAAACTGTATTTTACCAAACTTTGATTTTTCAATACTTGAAAAGGATAGTCAAAATAAGTTTGTCTATGAAGTTTAAGCATGTATGTATATATAGAATACATCTACTATGCATAAAACCATTTAAACTTGTTTTGATCAATCTATTCATGAAAACCAATATCAAAACCAAAACGTGTGTGTATAGTGTACTTGAGCATATCAACTATTCTTATCTTTACACATGGATCTAAAACACACTAAACTAAAATTAGGATACCTAAGTCTTCTTGATGATCTTCATCTTCAAGCCGACTCGATCCAAAACTCCGTGATCCACGAGCTAGATGTATGTTAGAGTCTAGCTTGGGCCCTGGAATCACCATGAAAAGCTTCCAAACTCCTTAGTTGAAGCTAATCACCAACTAATATCTTGATTAGAGATCTGAAACTAAAATCACAAGAATATTAGTAAACATAACTACATGAGTTAATCATCATCAAAACTAGAGTAGAAGGCCTTCGGGCCAACAATAGCCATCACGGTAGGACCCGTATAGGTTTTGACTCACTCGAGTGGCTGTTAAGGTGAGAACCTGTCTAGGCTGACTCCGAACAGTCAGTGGGCGATTCCTCATCTTTCAGGGGCTTCCCAAGGGATAGTTCTGGGGGCTATTTTTTCCTTATAGCCATCAGGGTAGGACCCGTATATCCTTTTTATTCACTCGAGTGACCGTCAAGATGAGAACCTGTCTAGGGTGACTCTGAGTAGTCATAATGCGCGAGTCTCCGTCTTTTAGAAGGCTCCCCTATAGATAGCCGCGGGGGCTATTTTCTCTTGTAGCCATCAGGGTAGGACCCGCATAGGCTTTTGACTTACTCTATAGCCATCAAGGTGAAAACCTGTCTAGGCTAACTCCGAGCAGTCATAGTGGGCGAGTCCCTATCTAGGCTAACTCCGAGCAGTCATAGTGGGCAAGTCCTATACATCCTTTTTATTCACTCGAGTGCCATCAAGGCGAGAACCTGTCTAGGCTTACTAAGATCAGTTATAGTGGGTGATTCTCCGTCTTTCAGGGGGCTCCTCAAGGGATAATCGCGGGAACTGTTTTCCAACCGTCAGCGTAAGACATGTATAGGTTGTTGACTCACTCGAGTAGTTGTCAAGGTAAGAATCTGTCTAGGCTGACTCTAAGCAGTCATAGTTTGTAGTCGTCGGGTTAGGACCCGTATAAGCCTGTTGATTGAGCTTATCGTACTAGAGAAGACAATGAACATCAAAGTAAAAGAATCTGCATAACTTCATTGGATATTACATGGTTTTAACATGTATTATCATTTTGAGTAAGAAGAATTCCGTTGCATGTTTGGGGTCTTCTTGTCTGCCAGGGGTCTTCGTGTCCCGAATGTTGTCGAGGAGCGAGATGTTTAATCGACAGTCTCGGCAGGGGACTCTCCGACCTCACAATCTCCCTCTACATCGAGGATGAACTCGTCCAGATATCCATGTTGAACTAGGTCCTCGAGGTATCTTTTGAGGGCCCAGCAATGCTGGGTGGCGTGTCCCCAACTACCGTGAAAAAAATAGTTCCCTACTTCTAGGAAATATGTGTCATGCTTGGCAATCTTAGGGAGCTTTATTCATGGCTGATGCTTGATGATGTGAAGAATCTGGTCAATCGACAACTTCAAAGGGGTGAAGACTGAGGCGTCCTCGGTCTTCGCCATTGTCAGGGAAGCATTCTTGTGAGTTGGGCGTGATGTTCCCGTGCACGCTTTTTCGAGATATCGACTTGGAGGCTTTCGAGGTCCCCAAGCGGATTGGTTACATTGGAGTGCATCTTGTTTAGCTTGAAACGTAGGTCGATAAGGCCGTTGGATATTGGTTGACCTCAGGAGAGTTGTCCACCTGAATCTACCTGGCACCCAACTCGATGACGCGTTGTTGCGCCTCTCGAAGAACATTTATCTACGTGAGCAACTGACGGTTGACCTGCTTTATCGCTTCTCACTCATGTTTTACGGTATCACAATGGATGACCACTAATTCCTGCTCGTTATCGGCCATTGCCCAATGCTCGCCCAACCATCTCGCAGTCGATCACCATCTGGACAAGTTCCAGGGAGAAAGAACCGATGGGTCAAATTTGTCAAAAGCGTTGACGTCATGTCAGGTGGCGTTCTTGGACGCTATGGTTATTTTGAGGAAAGATATTGGTGGGGAGAGATCCTGGATCTCGGGGCTGTTTAGATTCAAGGAAGTGGGCAGAAGTACGAAAATGAGGAAGTGTTATTTCTCACTTCCCTATTTATCTAAACACCGGAAAAAGAAAATGAGAAAATCTTTTCCTTTTCTCTTTTCTCTTTTACACAACCATTTCCTCACTTCTAGAGTGCTACAGTTAATTTTGTGGTCATGTAAATCTCATTTGTAAAAAGTTATAGCTCAAAACAGTTAATTTTGTAATCATATAAATATCACTTGCATTCTAATTACAATTCAATTTTATTTTTCTTAATTAATTTTTATTTTAATATTATTTTGCGGTCAACTTTTTACTATCACTTTCACATTACCATCCAAACACCGAAAAAGACATAACATTTTCCAAACCGCATTCGTAGCATCCAAACACCAGAAAAACTTACCAACCAATTCTCAAGTTCCAAAGAAAACTATTACTACTTTCTTAGTTCCTCACTTCCACCCCTAACCAAACAGCCCTCTCAATGAAAGCACCAAAATAATGTAGTGAATATAATCAAATCACAGAAAAGCCAACGCAAACACATAGAATAACGTGGAAACCCGATAGGATAAAACCTCAGAGAAATTCTGTAACGCCCCGATCCTAAGGATACGGAGACGTTATGGCGACGCATATACGCGAGGAAAATACCCCACGTATACGCGCTAAGCCCAAAATTGTAACCTGAACAAGCTATAATCAGAATTATAATAATCAAGGACCACTGCAATAATACATATAAGACTACACATGATAGCAATGAATAATAGGAAGAAAATGGCAGCTGAACAGAAGTCAAAGGTGATATATAGGAAACAAAGAATAATCACAAGAATAAAATGCAAGTATACCAGAATCAAAGGGAGAGGACCCAAGCTCCTCGCAAGGCGTACCGTCTCATCGAATACCTGCACATTAGAACCACCGTCCAATAGCTGGACGTGCAAACCCAGGGTCGTCAGAACGCGACCAAAATGAGTGTGTGTGAAAAGGGAAAGAACTCGTGCAGAAGAAACCAAGTGCATATAAAATAGTAAGAACAACTGCAGATAGGAAGACTAAATAACAAGATAAATATCTGAGCAGTAACACATATAGTAACAATATGAATACAGGTAGAAGACAAATGGCACAACGGTAAATATACAATCAATGTCAAGGGGTGCAATCTATCACATGTCACTAGGTGTTATACAATCCGGTCCTGGTTATGGTCATATGTCTATCATAGAGATATATATATATATATACAATCAGGTGATTAATGTCAGTCACAATACATTAATAGTTCATTATCATTTATTATGTCAGCGAACACCAATTGCCACCTGTAATAGACGCATCCCATACTACGCCTACTACATGTGTCAATAAGGGTCCTAAGTTATTGAAATTAGTGGAAGAGACATTGTCCATGCTTTAGGTGGGTTCCGTACATACCCGGAACCACTGCCCAATCACCTGGCGCTGAACCAGGTCCTACCGCTAGGTAGTCAATGACAATAACAATAACAATATGTCAATAACAATGACAATATGGACAATACGGGATGTCAGTCATCCCCCGGAACCCTGCAGTGGAACCGTATCTCGGCTGCGCAACCTGTATCCTAGGTCCACCCAAAATACAGACGCTGTCTCCTCCATCAATTTCCTAATCCCAGTGTAAGTTGTTCAATTACTTATTATTATCATTTTTAACAATTAATATCCATGTCATTTCGATTACTGGGACGATACGGTGACAATAACAATATCAATGTGACAATAACAATGTGAACAATAATACCGTGTAAACGGTAGAACAATAGAACAATGTATGTTATGGTCTGACAATATTTTCCTAGTAACTTTCAATAACATGAATCAATATAACAATAGAACTCGATAATACTCAATAGCCAATCTCATCTGGAACCGGTCAATACCTCATATGCCTGTACTGCATATAACAATATCCGATCTCGGTAGTCATCATGAACCTACCCTCAATAGTCATCCTGACCGTCAAATATCAATCTATGCCAAAGTAATCCTGTACAGTAATCCACAAGTTTAATAAATCAATAACCTGTTCTCTCATTATATTAGTCTAATCTGATCTTTACGGCATCAGTATATTCACATCTCAATAACCGAAATAGTCAATACTCTGATACATCTATTCAGATCTCCACACTCTAGTCTGATCAAAGTCATCACCCCTCCATACTAAAGAGATATCATTAACTATTCCATCAGCTTATATTCCCAATACTATCCTTGCAAATCGTTAAGTATCAGTCCGTATCAGCGTAAGCCAAAACGGTAAACTATCATATCAATGAATCTGTAATTAGTCCTCTCCTCAACACCAATATGAACTCAATTTCTATCAATAGATGTAATCAATAACCATGCATGTCCTCGAGGTCAACAAGTCAAACGCATATCCCAATCATATTAAATAGGAAACATCCTCAAATACATGTGATCTAGAATATCTACTCAACTACTTCAATCATATCTGATATGTACTCAAATACTCACTAATAAAGTCATTTCTAACTACTGATCATCATTCAATGTAAATAACATAAGTCTAGATCAATCCCGAGTCATTACCACCAACTTATGATTCCAATAGTTCCATAACAATCGAGTATCAATACACATCAAGTAATCCGACACATTAATCACCAATCCGACATACATCAACAATATCCAGTACTAGTCCTCTCACTCAAACATGTAACTCTAATTCATAAGTATTCACAATCACCACTTCTATTAATGACCCGTCATAATATCCCCACACTCGGTATCACCACATATCATAGACATGCATCTAAGTTCAAACATGGTAAGTCAAGTCATTCTATTATATATCCATAATTAAACTCAGCTCTCTCACTCTAACAATTTAATCTGATTCCCAAATCCTCAAGGGTTCACACTTCTATTAAGATCAAACATGATATCCCAATACTCGGTATCACAACATATACATATCCAATAAATCGAAAATGTTAAAAGTGATAAAGGGGAATATCCACTTCTTCATGACAACACTGAATCCACATATATTAAACATAAATGGTATATCAAATCTATCATTACCATTCCCAAGTCAAATCTCCCTCTCATACAGTTCACTAGCAGGCCCCAACATATAAGATCCTATATATCAATGAAACGACATTCTTATTTAATCAATTCTCATATGAACGAGACTATCATATCCTTAACCTAAAATACTTGGACAACACGATAACAGTGACGATAACTAAAAACATGCATCAGTATAATGATATCATGACGTCACAACTGTAATAATTATATACAACAATAATTGAATAGGAGAATAATCAATCATAACTGAAAATCAATTAAAACACTCACCTTGGGGAATCTGGTCGTCGTCGGGCGAGTCGCCGTTACGGTCGCTGTGGTGCCGCTCTTCGCTGTCGGACTGCATAGGACGGTAGCCAGGATCCTGGGGAAGACCTGGCTGCAATCTGGAGGTCTCGCGCTCGCCGGAAGGGCCTGGAATCGCCGATCGCTCGCTGCCTGTGCTGCTGGTCTGGGTGGAATCTGCTGTGCGCGTCGCCGGGCGAGTCGCTGTCGCGGTCGCTGTGGTGCGGTTCCTTGCCATCGGACTGCATGGGAGGGTGGCCAAGACACTGGAGAAGGTCACCGCGCTGGTCTCTGACGAAAGTCTGACGTGGATCAGGAGAACGACCAGCTCGCCCGAACTTGCGCAGATCTGGATCTGCTGCTGATCTGGGCTGGTTCTGGATCTGGATCTGCAGGCTGCTGACTCCTCGCTGTTGGGGCTAATCTGAAGTGGAGAGGGGGTGCTGTTGCTCCGGTTGTCGCGACCACGGAGGGGTCTTGGCTGGATCTGGAGAAGGGCGCTGCTGCAGACCTGTAAGGGGCGGGTCTGCTGCTGCCCTTGCTGTTGCTGGATCTGGTGGTAGTGGCCGGCCTGCTGGACATGGAGGAGATGTGGCAGCCATCCAGAGAAGGGGAGGCGCTGCCAAGGGCTTGGGTATGGTGCTCAGCCATCAAGGGAAAAGGGGGAAGCCCTGGAGGAGATCTACGGCAGCAAGGAGGGGGATCTCGCTGGTGGTACACAGCCATGGTGAAGATGGGGCTGTTGTGTTGACGGCTGGAAGGAGAAGAGATAGATCTAGGTTTAGATTGAGATAGGTTTATATAGGATGAGTTGGGTTATAGGGTCTAATGGGTATTGGGTCCAAGTAGATAAAGGAGTATTGGGCTATTGGGTTTGGGTTGAACCAAATAGGTATAGGATCAATAGATTAGGTTAATATGTAAATGGGCTTGGGTCAACTGGTTTAGGATCCAAATAGATAATTGGGCATAGGATTGGGAACGGGTCATGGGCCATGGAATCCAAACGGGCAATTGGGTATGGGATCACTAATGGGTATTGGATCTAAAAGAGGATAATGGGTAGGCACAAGGATACAAGGGAATATGGCATGAATAGGAATCAAGGGTAAAGAAATATACCACTGCAAAATAATCCAATCATTAGTAGCAACATTACCTAGTCAAAATAACAGTATTAATAATACCAATAACAACTCGCAATGCTTAATTATAAAAATAATAGAACACTAATATTAAATAAATAAACATCGACAATAAAATAAGGATAACACTAATAGAAATAACAATAAATAACAATGGAAGAATAGTTTGCCGTTTACTATCCTAAAATAAATTTCCATACTTAATAATAATAACTTCTGAAAAATAATAAATTAACTTGATTAAATAAAAATACTCAGTAAATCAAAATAGATACTTGAAGAAAATAAAAATACAGTAGTATTAGATTAGGGATATTACACTCTACCCACCTTAATAAAAATTTCGTCCTCGAAATTTCAATAAAGCGGGGAATGGTAAAAGAATCAAGGTCAAGAAGAAACAAACAAGCTTCAAACAGGGTATGATAAAAGAATCAACAATTAAGAGGAAATACAAACAAGCTTCCACGTCGTCTCGTTGGGACACCACGATTCCGCTGCGCGCTCTGATCTCTGGTACCATCTTCAACGTGAAGTAATCAATCTCAAGAGATAGAATCAGGAGGAATGAATAGGAAGGAAGGATGAAATCAAGATGGACATCCAAATCACTCTAATTGAAGTGTTGGAATCATGAATATCAACGGATCAAGAATGGAATTCCAAAGGAAGGACGATCAATTCCAAAGGGAGTCAATATTATCATATGAATAGTATATGTATATTGCAGTGTCAACATAACTGTCTCAGGTTACAAGTAGGAACTAGGTTCTCCTTTTATGTCGAACCTAGGCTCTGATACCACTCTGTAACGCCCCGATCCTAAGGATACGGAGACGTTATGGCGACGCATATACGCGAGGAAAATACCCCACGTATACGCGCTAAGCCCAAAATTGTAACCTGAACAAGCTATAATCAGAATTATAATAATCAAGGACCACTGCAATAATACATATAAGACTACACATGATAGCAATGAATAATAGGAAGAAAATGACAGCTGAACAGAAGTCAAAGGTGATATATAGGAAACAAAGAATAATCACAAGAATAAAATGCAAGTATACCAGAATCAAAGGGAGAGGACCCAAGCTCCTCGCAAGGCGTACCGTCTCATCGAATACCTGCACATTAGAACCACCGTCCAATAGCTGGACGTGCAAACCCAGGGTCGTCAGAACGCGACCATAATGAGTGTGTGTGAAAAGGGAAAGAACTCGTGCAGATGAAACCAAGTGCATATAAAATAGTAAGAACAACTGCAGATAGGAAGACTAAATAACAAGATAAATATCTGAGCAGTAACACATATAGTAACAATATGAATACAGGTAGAAGACAAATGGCACAACGGTAAATATACAATCAATGTCAAGGGGTGCAATCTATCACATGTCACTAGGTGTTATACAATCCGGTCCTGGTTATGGTCATATGTCTATCATAGAGATATATATATACAATCAGGTGATTAATGTCAGTCACAATACATTAACAGTTCATTATCATTTATTATGTCAGCGAACACCAATTGCCACCTGTAATAGACGCATCCCATACTACGCCTACTACATGTGTCAATCAGGGTCCTAAGTTATTGAAATTAGTGGAAGAGACATTGTCCATGCTTTAGGTGGGTTCCGTACATACCCGGAACCACGGCCCAATCACCTGGCGCTGAACCAGGTCCTACCGCTAGGTAGTCAATAACAATAACAATAACAATATGTCAATAACAATGACAATATGGACAATACGGGATGTCAGTCATCCCCCGGAACCCTGCAGTGGAACCGTATCTCGGCTGCGCAACCTGTATCCTAGGTCCACCCAAAATACAGACGCTGTCTCCTCCATCAATTTCCCTAATCCCAGTGTAAGTTGTTCAATTACTTATTATTATCATTTATAACAATTAATATCCATGTCATTTCGATTACTAGGACGATACGGTGACAATAACAATATCAATGTGACAATAACAATGTGAACAATAATACCGTGTAAATGGTAGAACAATAGAACAATGTATGTTATGGTCTGACAATATTTTCCCAGTAACTTTCAATAACATGAATCAATATAACAATAGAACTCGATAATACTCAATAGCCAATCTCATCTGGAACCGGTCAATACCTCATATGCCTGTACTGCATATAACAATATCCGATCTCCGTAGTCATCATGAACCTACCCTTAATAGTCATCCTGACCGTCAAATATCAATCTATGCCAAAGTAATCCTGTACAGTAATCCACAAGTTTAATAAATCAATAACCTGTTCTCTCATTATATTAGTCTAATCTGATCTTTACGGCATCAGTATATTCACATCTCAATAACCGAAATAGTCAATACTCTGATACATCTATTCAGATCTCCACACTCTAGTCTGATCAAAGTCATCACCCCTCCATACTAAAGAGATATCATTAACTATTCCATCAGCTTTTATTCCCAATACTATCCTTGCAAATCGTTAAGTATCAGTCCGTATCAGCGTAAGCCAAAACGGTAAACTATCATATCAATGAATCTGTAATTAGTCCTCTCCTCAACACCAATATGAACTCAATCTCTATCAATAGATGTAATCAATAACCATGCATGTCCTCGAGGTCAACAAGTCAAACGCATATCCCAATCATATTAAATAGGAAACATCATCAAATACATGTGATCTAGAATATCTACTCAACTACTTCAATCATATCTGATATGTACTCAAATACTCACTAATAAAGTCATTTCTAACTACTGATCATCATTCAATGTAAATAACATAAGTCTAGATCAATCCCGAGTCATTACCACCAACTTATGATTCCAATAGTTCCATAACAATCGAGTATCAATACACATCAAGTAATCCGACACATTAATCACCAATCCGACATACATCAACAATATCCAGTACTAGTCCTCTCACTCAAACATGTAACTCTAATTCATAAGTATTCACAATCACCACTTCTATTAATGACCCGTCATAATATCCCCACACTCGGTATCACCACATATCATAGACATGCATCTAAGTTCAAACATGGTAAGTCAAGTCATTCCATTATATATCCATTTAAACTCAGCTCTCTCACTCTAACAATTTAATCTGATTCCCAAATCCTCAAGGGTTCACACTTCTATTAAGATCAAACATGATATCCCAATACTCAGTATCACAACATATACATATCCAATAAATCAAAAATGTTAAAAGTGATAAAGGGGAATATCCACTTCTTCATGACAACACTGAATCCACATATATTAAACATAAATGGTATATCAAATCTATCATTACCATTCCCAAGTCAAATCTCCCTCTCATACAGTTCACTAGCAGGCCCCAACATATAAGATCCTATATATCAATGAAACGACATTCTTATTTAATCAATTCTCATATGAACGAGACTATCATATCCTTAACCTAAAATACTTGGACAACACGATAACAGTGACGATAACTAAATAACATGCATCAGTATAATGGTATCATGACGTCACAACTGTAATAATTATATACAACAATAATTGAATAGGAGAATAATCAATCATAACTGAAAATCAATTAAAACACTCACCTTGGGGAATCTGGTCGTCGTCAGGCGAGTCGCCGTTACGGTCGCTGTGGTGCCGCTCTTCGCTGTCGGACTGCATAGGACGGTAGCCAGGATCCTGGGGAAGACCTGGCTGCAATCTGGAGGTCTCGCGCTCGCCGGAAGGGCCTGGAATCGCCGCTCGCTCGCTGCCTGTGCTGCTGGTCTGGGTGGAATCTGCTGTGCGCGTCGCCGGGCGAGTCGCTGTCGCGGTCGTTGTGGTGCGGTTCCTTGCCATCGGACTGCATGGGAGGGTGGCCAAGACACTGGAGAAGGTCACCGCGCTGGTCTCTGACGAAAGTCTGACGTGGATCAGGAGAACGACCAGCTCGCCCGAACTTGCGCAGATCTGGATCTGCTGCTGATCTGGGCTGGTTCTGGATCTGGATCTGCAGGCTGCTGCCTCTCGCTGTTGTGGCTGATCTGAAGTGGAGAGGGGGTGCTGTTGCTCCGGTTGTCGCGGCCACGGAGGGGTCTTGGCTGGATCTGGAGAAGGGCGCTGCTGCAGACCTGTAAGGGGCGGGTCTGCTGCTGCCCTTGCTGTTGCTGGATCTGGTGGTAGTGGCCGGCCTGCTGGACATGGAGGAGATGTGGCAGCCATCCAGAGAAGGGGAGGCGCTGCCAAGGGCTTGGGTATGGTGCTCAGCCATCAAGGGAAAAGGGGGAAGCCCTGGAGGAGATCTACGGCAGCAAGGAGGGGGATCTCGCTGGTGGTACACAGCCATGGTGAAGATGGGGCTGTTGTGTTGACGGCTGGAAGGAGAAGAGATAGATCTAGGTTTAGATTGAGATAGGTTTATATAGGATGAGTTGGGTTATAGGGTCTAATGGGTATTGGGTCCAAGTAGATAAAGGAGTATTGGGCTATTGGGTTTGGGTTGAACCAAATAGGTATAGGATCAATAGATTAGGTTAATATGTAAATGGGCTTGGGTCAACTGGTTTAGGATCCAAATAGATAATTGGGCATAGGATTGGGAACGGGTCATGGGCCATGGAATCCAAACGGGCAATTGGGTATGGGATCACTAATGGGTATTGGATCTAAAAGAGGATAATGGGTAGGCACAAGGATACAAGGGAATATGGCATGAATAGGAATCAAGGGTAAAGAAATACACCACTGCAAAATAATCCAATCATTAGTAGCAACATTATCTAGTCAAAATAACAGTATTAATAATACCAATAACAACTCGCAATACTTAATTAAAAAAATAATAGAACACTAATATTAAATAAATAAACATCGACAATAAAATAAGGATAACACTAATAGAAATAACAATAAATAACAATGGAAGAATAGTTTGCCGTTTACTATCTTAAAATAAATTTTCCATACTTAATAATAATAACTTCTGAAAAATAATAAATAACTTGATTAAATAAAAATACTCAGTAAATCAAAATAGATACTTGAAGAAAATAAAAATACAGTAGTATTAGATTAGGGATATTACAAATTCTACTATAATAATGGCGTTTACAATGGACTTATCTGGCGTGCTCGAGTTTTTGGGCTCATGTTTTCGTCCTCTTCCGCATTAAAAGGGATATATATATATATATATATACATATTGTGTCTGTTTAGATAAGACTATAGAGTTCAACTTTGTTTGAATACTTAGCCCCTTATCTCAGAAGCAGTTTAGAGCTAAACATCCGGCTTAGAATTGCTTGGGTGAGAGTCAATCTTTATTTGATTCTCTGCGTCCAACTGTTGATATGGTTGATCTGTTCCTGAGGTATAACTGTCGAGTTCAAATAGAAATTTTTATAATAGGTAGAGATTCTCACAACTAATTCTATCTCTTTCTTCTAATTATATGAGTCGCTCGGGATTTGGATCAAATGGGCACTCCCGGTCAGAGGTTCTGGAAGTAGCTACGTGTCACTCGCATGTTGGTGCTGAGTGGACATGTGGTGTGATGTCGAAGAGGTTAAAAATTGACCACTACAGTGTGTTTCTTATCTAAATCGATTATTTCGAGTCTGATATTTTAATCTCTGAGTTTTTATCGATTTAACTGTTATTCACAAATGTGAGTTTATGTGTATCTGTTTGCATTTGAATTCAGTAGCTTTAATCCTGATCGTGGAATCTTTTGTCGCATAATATATTACCTTTAATTGATTCACGATTGAAATTGAATTTTTCTTGGCATGTTAATCTGATAAATAATTTGCTAGATTATAAGTTTTAATCTTTCCTACCAACGATCATTTCATATTGGTGAAGCATGATTGAGTATTTGTTGTTGATTTCTACACACATGTCACCGTTTCACATCAATTTGGTATTAAGCACAGTTAGATAGGATTTGCATTTTAGTCACGTTTATTTACTTGATTGCATTTAGTTTAGATTTTATTCAAAAAATAAAAATAAAATTAAAAAATCAAAAAACAAAAAAAATTCTCTCATTTCCACATCTTGTAAGTACTTGTTAGGAAACTTTACTGCTTTCTTACATTTAAAAAATAAAATAAAAATTGCAAATTTCACACTACCATCATGGATGTATCTACTTTTTATGGTCGTATAGATTATTCTGGTTATTTAAGAGTTCCTCAAGTTTTTCTAAATTGGTTATAAAACATGGACATGTACTTTAACTGATACCCAGTTTTGAATTTAATAAAATCAGGTTCGTTATCACGAAACTCACTGGACAAGCTAGCAAATACTGAACAGATTTGGAAGAGACAGGAAAGTCTGAACTCAACCGATTGAAACTTAGGAATATATGAAGGACAAACTCATCACTAAATATGTATCCACCATATTTCTACGAGTTTATCCACCTCCATCTGTTCAACCCCACAGGTTTAATACACTTTCATCCCCACCGGCCAAATTCACTCCCTCAAACCAAACTAAGGAGCTCAACCAACACTTGATGATATCATAGCTAAATTGATAACCAACTATGAATCATGAATTCTTTCAAGCAAAACTCGAAAAGTAGTTTTCCTAGTGTGATCCCCACAGTTAGCAAAGTCAAAGAAAATTCTGATAACAGTAAAAGCAACACTGAAAAAGACTTTTTCAAAATTTATCTCACAATTAAGTGTCACAAATGCCAAGGTTATGAACATGTTGCTGTCAATTATCCAAGTCTATTTAAGATTGCCATCAATGATGGAGTTCTTATTGAAACCCTTAAATCTGATAGTACAATTTTTCAAAAGTAACTTCTGTGATTAAGAAGTTTACTGTCACCCATACTTTACCTTCCCCGGCTCTACTGCCAACACCAATTTCAGTAGCAGCAGCAGCCAAGCATTCTATATGTATCAGAAAATCAGTCCAGTTGCAGCAGTTGCTGCAAAGCCAGTAGCTACAACATCAACTATGTATATGAGTATTAGCTTAGTAGCAATAGCAGCAGCAGCAGCCAAAGTAGCAATAGTGCTTGCAGTTTTAGTAGCTGCACCAGCAGTTCTTCTGCCAACTCGTGCTCAATTGCTCAGATAACAGCTGCTGAGATTTCTGTCAGGCATCTGAGTATCAGTCTTCAGCAGCAGCAGCAGCTGTCAAACTTGGCAAGTTATGCCATGTATTAGATTATCGAAGTATTAACCCATAATTATTGGCAATTTTTTTTTATTAGGGTCCAATGTGAGAATCTGTCAGGTTTTATAAGGGTACTGAGTATCATGACCATGTAGGAGGCAATATGTACTAAGGAAATGTCAGGGCTTGTAATTTGTGATATCCTATGATATGGTCTCTTTCTTGTCTTTGCTAATATTGGATGACGGCTGTGGTCATCTCCCATCTCTTCAAACTTAGGTAGGAAATGGAGCTATAGATTAGGATATGTATGTCAATGAAATATTTTACTTTTCAAATATATATATATATATAGAGGGGGAGAGTGAAAAGGAAAACAACCAGGGTTCAAAGGATCGACCGAGTCAGAGATGACTCGACCGAGTCGTCTCCGACTAGGCGGGCGCCACGACAAGACCGAGACGCGAGTCGCCCTGGGTCCCAATTTTTGACCGGACCGACACGGCCTCGATTCGATCTAATCGGCCGAGACCCAATACGACTGGGATTAACTCGGTCAAGTCAACCAAGTCGAGGCCGAGTCGACCCCAAGTCAGTCCAGTATAAAAAAGGTAAAAAAAAGAAACGGGAAGATTTAGGGCTTAACTCCTTCATCGGCTCACTTGTCGTCGACCATTCGCGCCCGCCATAGCCGCTCGCCCATGCTTTCGATGTCGCAGCGCGCATCCAGGTCCATATCTCTCTCCCCTCCCTCCGCTTTCCTCTCTCTACCTCTGTTCTCCTCTCCCTCCCTCCAATCTCTCTCTATCTCTCCCTCCCCCTCACCCACTGTCTGTCTCTCCCCACCCATTGATCACTCTCTCCCCTCCCGCCCTCTGATCTTTTTTTTTCTGTCTCCCTTTCCCAAGGTTCTAAATATCGGACATCGGGATTATATCAGATGTGGGTTTTTCATATCGGATATCGGATATCAGGGGAGATATTGGGGATATGTGCACATATCCGACGTTCATATCAGACATTATATATAATAAAATATTGATAACTCAAAGTTAGTTTAGTGTCAGATATCATCTACCTAATAAAAGTGATGTAATATGCATACAAAGACAGTAAAAAACAATGAACATTTGCATGAAGTCGTGCAATAAATAAGTTATTTCATATCGGGCGATATATCAGGCGACTTATTGGCCGATATCGGGCGACTTATCGGCCACTATTTCAAATAACGGCCGTTTTTTGCTGCAAATGATATGGTGAAGATTTCCCCATATTGTATCAGTAGCAGGCAAAAAAGGGGATATTAGATGATATCTCGACCGATTCGGCTGATATTTAAAACAAGGCTCTTTCCCCCTCCACCCGATAGTCTCTCTCACAGAGACTATCTTTTAATCATTTCTTTTTTCTTTTTTTGTTTTTGTCTAATCTAGATAGATTATAATAGGATGCATTATTCACCTGTGATTAGCTAGAAATGAAAGCTAGAATAATGAAGTTTTCAAGATTTGTCCATGTAGCCTTTTGCGCGTATCGCCCGAGACCGATGCGAGACGCTGCGACCGATGCATCTCAGTGCCCGCCGAGTCAGTGACCGAGAACGCGACTTTGTGCCATGAAAACAACTGACACATGAGAGACTCCCTCCTATGTTGCTAATGTGGCTAGATTTCAATTGCAGATTTAGAGTTGGGTAATAATAACAAAGAAATAGTCAATTTTATTTAAAAAAAACTTTCAAAAGGGAGATCAATTAACTCAACTTCCCCCCTTTGTTCTTTCTCGATTCCCAACCCATCCCCTCCCCCTCCCCCTCCCCCTCCCCCTCTCAATTGACTGACCCAATCCTCCCCAATCTCTCTCTTAATCAACCCAAGAACAAACCCAACACCAACATTGCCCCGCAATCCGAGACCGATGGTAGCGGAGTGGTAAGGACCCGCTACCACCCCTATCCATAGTTACAGGAAAGATCGTCAATGAACCTTAGCAAACGCAAGTGTGAGTGATAAAATGGGTTGAAGGATAAGGATTCAAATCTTAGAATTACGTACTCACATATAATTTCCATAGTTTGCATAAGAAAGGTCTGGAACAAGATGAAACTTTTGGATATGCTGCATATGGAACAAAGAGGGTGACATATCAAAAGATACATAGATTTCTCATGATCCTGAACACACCAAAACATGATAAAACCATAAGAAATCATACTCACATTATCTCAAAAACTTCGTAGATAGCATTCAGCCTCCGGTCTCTCACTATCTCGAAAGAGTGCTCATTATGTGACACAAGAACGAGGGTATGCATTGTGGAGTTAGAAATTTGAGTTTCTTTTTTAGTTTATAATGAAAACTTTTATAACAATTTTACACTTTGATTACATTTTTTTTGAAGTTTCATTTTTATTCTTGAATTTAGTGTGTTATTGCTTGCTTATTGTTTCCTTTTTGTTATTTTTTTATTTCACAATGTTTGTTAGGCTTTATGGTGAAATTTAAATATACCTAATACTGGCCCCGAACTCTCGACTCGAACCCGCCTGATGATTGTTATACATATTTGCATATTTTACCGCTTCCATACCATGCATATTGTCAATAAAAATATGATTTTTGATCATCTTCTCTCTATTTTTGCAGGTCCACGTCTGAAATGAGAAAAAGCCCAAAATCTCTTTAATTAGCAATAATTAAATGTAACCCCCTGATCCCGGTGTACGTATTACCGTATCTGTACGCGATACGACGTACAAAATTGATTTGACCTCCGTGGTAGTCCCGATTGAGTTGATTTCAGTTTCAAAAATTATTTTCTAATATTGGAGATTTTTCAGGATTTTCTGGAAATTTTCTGGATTATTTTGGAAAATCTCCGTAGTTGGTGTCGACCGATACCGATAATCTGCTTTACTATTTTTATTTCACAAATAGAGTTGTATTTTGAGAATTCTCTTCCACCATGTGTCTTAGAATTGGATTCTCTACGTTCGGGTATTTTGGGGATTTTCCTGAATTTATCGAAAATCCGGTCAAACCGGTGTCGCCCGTATCGGGGAGACACTCCGGGATTTTTAATTTGCAAACCGGATTGAGTTTTGACAAACCGTCTTCATATTACATCTCAACATATTATTCTCTATTTTTTGTAATTTTTGAGCATCGTTCGGAGCTAGTCGAATTTTGGGCCACTATAATAATAATAAAATATTATATTTAATCTTTCTTTTTCTTTTCTTTTCTTCTTCCTTCTTCTACAGGCTTCTTCCCACCACCTCTTTCAATCAACCAAACCTATTTAAAAACCCCACCGCCTTCTCTCTCTTTCTCCCTTAAAAATCCTCTCCCAAACTCTCTTTCTCTCTAATGACTTCTCTAATTACATCTCTCTCTCTATCTATCTCTAATTAATCACCTCTCTCTCTCTCTCACGTTCACTCTCACTTTCTTCACCCATCACCGCTCCAGCACCCCAGCGCCACCCATCACCGCCGCCGCCCACGCAACCGCCCAACGCTCGCCGTCCAACGCCGCCCCATGCCCACGCAAGCGCCTCCCCTTCCGGCCGCCGCGCCCCGGCCCGGCGACTCTCCTCCGGCGAGGCCGCCATGACCGCGCGCCCCTTTTCTCTCTCAGGTAAACTCTCTCTTCCCCCCCTCTCTCTCTCCCTCTCTCTCTTGCTGACCGCCGCCGGCGACCAGAGCCGCCGCCGGCGGGGCTTCCTCGCCGCCGGCCAGCCTCGCTGGCCGGCCACGGCGAGCAGCAGCGGCACCCTGCTGCCGCTGCTGTTGTTGCTAGTGGGGTTTGGGTTTTTACCCAAACCCATTACCTCTAATTGGGTTACAGGGAAACCCAATAACCCTATTTGGGTTGGATTAACAACCCGTTACCCGTAAACCCATAAACCCAATACCCATTTACCTTAAGTTACGGGTTTGGGTATTGGATTCAAACCCGACCCGCAGGCGACCCGAACCCGCTAAGGTAAATTTGCAGAAAACCCCCTGCTCCTTTTTAGTATTTACATTTAAATATTTTTATTACATATTTAACCCTATTTGTTCTGATTTAGTATTCGGGCGATATCGGGAGCATCCGGGCTCCGATTCGGGCGATTCTGAATCCGTTGCGATCGTGGGGAAGAGAGCTACCATCCTATGGCTAGTTTGTGAGTGTTTTTATTTTATAAATTATCTTTTTAGTCTATTAAGTGAACTTGATTGCTTTATTAATTACCGGTAAATCCTAATTTGTACACCATATTAAAAACATTGTAATAAACACTGTACTTAAATATATCGGATACCTAATAGAAGTTGAGTGTGACACTGGATACCTAGTAGGTCAGGTTCATGGACCACTGACATCCGGCCCACTATGTCACCATATGTTTGGACACTATCATGTCATGTATCGTATCACAGTAACGTTACCTGCATACGGTTCCACAGATACGCTATGACACGACACTGTCACTAGACATGCATGCTAAATACTGTTACTATAATTCACAGGACATGATATTATATGATACACGGACTACCATTATTACATGTACTGTTACATGGATTATGGCCACACATTTATGTTCCCCTAGCATAAGGATAAGTACCGCATGTCATATTATTGTTGTCACCCTTACACTGATACGATAGTTCACTGTACATGATATTAGACACCGCCCATTGATCTTACTTGTACATATTGCACAGATACTATGACACGTCTCACGTTCGTATTCATGTACACTACTTTACGGCATACCGTCATATCCTAGACCGTTATCATCATTACATGGATCCTCGGCATATCACTGTTACACGTGCATACATGATTTAATTATTCTTGTCATATGGATCACAGTGCATATTACATGTATTATTGTTTCATGTTACCGTATTCATGTTACATGATTATTTCCTGTTACTGATATGGATATTCCCGTTACTGGACATGAGAGCTGTTGATATGCGATATGTGGACTTCCACATCTATTGATCCCGTTATATTGTTTCCAATATATTGTTCCCGATTCCCGTTATATTGTTCTATGCTATCAACAGAGCTCTGGTCCAGTTATTATGTTACCCGTATCATGTACTGTTATTTGTTCTTGACATATCAGATCATAATGATAACTGGGGTATAGGGGAGACTTGACGGTTGATTAGATCATATCGGGTGATGTACTGGATCCATATTATTTTCCCACTGCAGGGGACGATAGTGCTACCTACCAATTGCTCCATGAGCTCTTGTTACTTGATTCATGCTCCCCTCTTAGCGGAGGGCCCTGGTCTTAGCAGCCAGGGGATTGTTTAAGGCCGTGATCCCGGGTATGCACGGGATACATCCACCCGATAAGAACTCCTCGACCACGGGTTTCCAATTAACATAATCAAACAGTATACACAATAGTGGACGTCGGGAACACTTGTTATTTGGTCACTCTCTCGTTTGGATAATGGTACCCGTAGGCCATGTCCGGATGAGTTCGACTGGAGTGCGGGCTCCAGTATGAACTGCCAGTGGTATGAGACACTGGAAGAGATTGATTAAAATAACAGATGGTACTGATTGCTACTATTGTATAAATGACATGACTTGGACATGACTTGCCTGATACATGTTTAGTTGTACTTGTTACTGTTCCTGATCATTTACTCGGTACCGTGTTACTTGTATACTTGTTACTGTATCTGTTTCCTGTTACACTTTCTGTGATGGCATACTACGCATGTTCCACAGTACATCTATTCTATTTCCTGTATTCCTTGCAGACATCGTGACTGTATATGCACGACACTGTATGATGGTTATATTGTATATGCTCACATGCATGTTCATATTGCATATGCCCACCTGCATGTTCACTTCGGTCACGTCACCACTAGACAATATTATTTATGAGATAACCTGGACACGATTAGAGACATGACCCGATGATTACATATTTTTATTTGTCTACTGCTTATTACTGTTACCACATCATATCTTATATCTTATTATCGTGCTTGTATTATTATAGTATATTCTTGCCTTCTTCATTTTACCACTCACTAGGTCGCTTTCTGACGACCCTGGGTTTGCATGCCCAGATTTGGAGATCCGCGTACCGTAGTATCCGAGAGTACCTTGGAGCCACATCGGAGCTTCCCCATCGGGACTATTTCTAGGTATCTTGGTGTTTTATTTCTGTTATCTTATTTGTCTCCATTTTTCATATCTGTTATGATCGCTGATCTCTTTCTGCAGGTATTCTTGTACTGCTTTCATGCTGGACCTCATATCTATATGGAGGTATTGTACTGTACTGAGGCTTAACGTACGCGTGAGCGTGTTTTCACCTCGCGTATGTACGTCGCCATAACGTCCCCGTACCTACGGGAGCGGGGCGTTACATTAAAAGAGATTAATTCAAAAGCCCAAAAGAGAGCCCAAGTTTGAGCCCAGGATCTAGAGAATTCTACGCGCCAACTCACGCTTCCAGAAGGTCCACGTGGCTAACAAACTCGTAACAAACGAGCAACAGAATTCTGTTGCCCAACGGCCTTGAAACTGCGGTGATTCCACCGCATTTGCCGCGGATCTGCCGCAGATCTGGGGCCGTTGAGCCCCAGATTCTGCCAGCTGTCTCGGGTTCTGGAGACTTCTCTCTGAGGCTATAAATACAGGACCAGGGCTTGCGAGGAGAAGGGGAGAGGAGAGTTAGAGATTAGATGCTTGTATTTTGTAGGATTTCTCTCTAGGATTTTTGTAGTGCTCTAGATCTTCTTCCTCCCTAGAAATTCTGTAAATAGAGAGTTTGTAAGAGAGAGAAAGCTTGTGTATACTAAGGTGTGACAACTTGTGAAGCAAGGATTGATCCATTCTCTTCTCTCTTCTCTTGCATTTTCTAGTATTACTTGCTTTCTTTAATTCTAGTTTTACTTTACTTGCACTTTAATTCATGCTTTGCTTTTCTTTTCTTATGGCTAGTAGCTAACTTTTCTAACATGAACTAGCTAACCACTAACCTTGCTAACTACTAACTCATGGGTGATTGCTATCTTTAATCTTGCAAGTTGTATGGTCTTCTCTTCTCCGATGGGTTACTTTCATTGCTTGACAAGTTCTTGTTGTAATTCCATATGATTCATATGTGCCTCATTTAGAGCCTTGTGTTTAGAACAAGTGCCTTGATGGAATATGGAGATGGTTCACCAAACATATGCTATTTGTTGTACAACTTCTTTACTCTCATTAATGAATGTTGTATCTTCTTCCTTAGCATCCCTTGTGTGTCGCTCTTTTGATTCCACCATTGAAAGTCTATCTTGTAGGCCTATGACATCTATGAGTCTACAAGACAAGTCCAAGAGTGATCACCCGTCATTCAAGTGGGAAAGTAATTAGACCAACACGCAAGACAAATCTATGCCGATGAATCAACATGAGGCACGCATTCATTATCACGGAGTTTAGTAAGTTTTGGCAAGGTAGTAAGGTTAGCTAGTCATGGTTTTCTCCATCTTTAAATCTTTTACAAGTTTTCTTTTCTTTTTAGTGTTAATTCCAAAAGCAAATCTCTTCTTTGATTTCTTTTCATTTTCCATCATGAACATATCCACCCATTCTTTCATTTCTTTTTCCATGTTTTATTCATTCTTTTAAAGACAAAGAAGAATCTTCGTTTTCTATCTTCACTACCAACCGTAACGCTTCCATCGCAAGCTCTCCCTGAGAATCGACTCGGTATAGCCCAACTCAGATTTTTCTTCCATGGGTGGTTCAGAAAAAGGAGTATATGAAGTGGACTCGGGAAATGAATACTGTGGACAAGGTGAATATGATGGACAAGGATTTTGAGAATTTAACTCGGGGTACTGGAATCCCCAATTACTCGGTGAAGAGTTGAAATTATTTTGGACATTATAATTATTAGATGGGGGGTATGGGTCGTAGTGATTCGGATAAGGCCAACCCGGTGTATGTGGTTGGTGCATATTATAAAACACCGGGTTGGAATTATCCGAATATGGTGTGTGTGTGACATAAGGATTATGATGGAAAGAATTGTAATTGTAAGCCATATCACACAATCACAAACAAAAACAAATAAACAAACAAACAAACAAAAGAAGAAAAGAAAAGAAAAAATTCTAACCTAAGTTAGTGTAGACTTAGACCTAGACGACTCCTAACTGATAAACCGTCCACGGGAGGTTTAGTGCAGACTCTAACCACAAGTTAATCAGCCAGGGAAGGGTAAGGTTGGTGGGAGGTTTTCCGTCCGGAGACGTTCCTTAATTAAGTAACCAGCAACCTTCGGGCTTTCGGCCCTCAACCCCTTTCCTAGACACCGATTTTGCAAGAGTTAAATTCCAACACTTTTCCCCTTAGGATAATCTCCTAAATGAGTCCGAGATGTCCCTAGGGCCAATCGTCTACTTTTTTAATTAAATTAGGCTTGGGTTAGTGAGTGCTTGGGAAAATGGTTTTCGGGCTAAGGAAAGGGTAATGACCTCCCCCACCTTATCTTATTTACCGGTATGCCCTTAGATTTGAATTGTGCAAGTGTACAAGAAAATAACAAGGATTCACTCTAAGCAAGAAAATCAAGCAAGAGTTTGTCCTAGTCTATTATGCAATGCAAACACGTACCTTGCCTCCAGCACTCTTCAACAGTAAAAGTAAAGAATTGAAGAGACACGTGCCTAAAATGCAAGTGTCTAAACAATTTTTAACAATTATCACCCAACTTTTTACTGTTTTTAATTAAGCAGGAATAAAGTGAACAACACAGGATTTCAAGTATAGAAACAGCAGTATTTTTCAGAACCAGAGGCCCTGCAGAAATTTGGTGAGAACTTCTCTCAAAAGTGCCGCGTTTCCACTGGATATGCCGCGGGTCCGCGGCACTTCAGTGGAAGCCTGGTCTCTGCTTTCTTGAGCAGAGGGCCAGGTTCACTTAGATGTTACTGCAGTAAAGAATTTCCTGTTTTCTTCTCCTGTAACCTGCAACAGAGAAGAATAATAGTTTAGTACTTCACTTTAAACCAAAATATACGTCGCTCTCCCCGGCAACGGCGCCATTTTTTGTTTAGACGTGAAAGGTGCGTGCTTATTATGTGTATAGAATGTATTTGATGTACCCTTTCTTGTCTCCGCTATAGCCTAAGGCTATACCGAGTCGGATCTCAGGGAGAGCTCGCGATAGAAGCTTTAAACGTTAGGTTGTGAAGTGATAAAACTAGTAGTCTTCTCTTGATTATAAACTTAGTGATGCAAAAGAAACTAAAAGAAGATGGATATGTTCATGTGGAAGTCGTTGGAAAAGAAATCAAGAATTGGTTGTGGTATCACAAGAAAAGAACAAGAAACTTAAAGAAAGCGATCCAAGACTAGATTACCTTGCTAGCTTGCCAAAGCTTACCAATCTCCTTGATAATGAATGCTTTGCCTAATGTTGTCACTCCATAGGCTTAGAATTCCTCTCACGTGTTGACCTAATTACTTTCTCATTTGCAAGATGGTGGTTTAACCATCGGAGAAGAGAAGATCATACACTTGCAAGATTAACAAAAGCAATCACCCATGAGTAGTGAAGTAGGCTAAGCTAGTGGTAAACTAGTACATGGAATGAAAATTAGCTACAAGAAGCCATTAAAGAACTAAACAAAGCATTAAAGTAAATTGCATGAAATAAAGAAAGCAAGTAAGAATGCATGTAAAGAAAGCAAGAAACTAGAATCAAACTCAAGTAGAGGAATGGAGGATGGATCAATCCTTGCATAGCTTCAAGTTGTCACCCTTGATTACACAAGCTCTCTCCCTCACAATCACTCTCTTTTGTAATGAAATCTAGGGATAGAGAAGAAGAGGGAACTAAAGAACAAAACCTAGAGAAAAATGAAAATTACAACACCTAAAACTAATCTCCTCTCTTCTCTGATCAGTTTTTGCTCGCAGGTCCAAGTGAGGTATTTATAGGCCCAGGAGAGTATCTTCGAGATCTAGTTGGTTGCCACAAAATCTGGGATCTCAACGGTCCCAGATTGCCGCGGATTGCCGCGGGATCGCCGCGGATTCTGGGCGTTGAGCCCAGATTTTCTGGTGAGATCTGGTCGTTGGGTGGTTATCCACGTGGACTACTTGGATTCTGAGTTTGTTGCGCGGATCTCTCTAGATCTGGATTGGATTTGGCTTTATCTTTAATCTTTTAATTAATCACCTTAATTATTGCTAATTAAGGTAATTAATTGACTAACTCTCCTTTAAGTATATACCTGCAAATAAGTAGAGAAGAGGATTAAAAATCACTTATTTATTTGTATTATGCATGGGGATTATGATATAAAATATGCAATATTGGATACTAATCACCCATGCTATAACGGAGATAGGAAAGGGTATATTAATCATTTTGAATACATTTGTGGAGTGATCAAAGCACCTAAGGTTGATTCTAAACCTTATCTCTTTTTATTGAATATATTTTGTGTGCAAATTATACTCCACAATACAACACCTTTCCCGTCTAAACAAAATGGCGCCGTTGCCAGGGAGAGCAACGTTTTTTTTTTTTTGGTTTAAAGTGAAGAACTAAACGAATCTTCTTCTCTGTTGCAGGTTACAGGTTGAAGAAACAGGAAACTTTGCATTGCAGTGACATATAAGTGGACCTGGGCCTCTGCTCTAGAAAGCAGAGACCAGGATCCCTCAGCTTTGCCGCAGAATCTCGGCCCTGGCCGCAGATTTACGGCAATCCTGAGTTGACTACTGACCAAATTTCTGCAGGGCTTCTGGTTCTGCAAAATACATCTGCTGCAGTACTTAATTTCCTGTATGCTTTACTCTATTCCTGCTAATAATCAACAGTAAAAAATTTGTTGCAAAGTTAAAAAAATTGTTTAGACATTTGCTTCTCAAGGCACGTGTCTTTCAATTCTTTTACTTTTACTGTTGAAGAGTGCTGGAGGCAAGGTACGTACGCATTGCATATTGACTAGGATTCACTCTTTGTTTGATTTAAATACGCTTTGAGTGAACCTTGTTTGTTTATATCGTACACTTGCACAAATCAATTCTAAGGGCATAACCCATAAATAAGATAAGGTGGGAATTTTATCACCCTTTCCTTAGCCCAAAAACCACAATCCCAGCACTCACAATCTTAAGCTTCTAAATAAAAATTTGCTAGACGTTGGCCCTAGGGACATCTCGGACTCACTTAGGAGATTATCCTAAGGGGAAAAAGTGTTGGAAATTGACTTTTGTAAAATCAGTGTCTAGGAAAGGGATTGAGGGCCGAAAGCCCGAAGGTTGCTGGTTACTTAATTAAGGAACGTCTCTGACGGAAAACCTCCCACCAACCTTGCCCTTCCCTGGCTGATTAGCTTATAGTCAAAGTCTACACTAAACCTCCTGTGGACGATCTAATCAGTTAGGAGTCGTCTAGGTCCAGGAATCCTAGAAGCTTGGATTGATTTTTCTTTTATTGTTTGTTATTTTCATTTTTTCTTTTTCGCTGGTGTGATCGGTGCACGTTGTTTGTAATTGTATATGCGAGAGTGGTTTCGTGATCCAAATTCTGCAAGACTTGTTAGACTTTCTACACTTGCACTTACACAACCACTTGACATTATGAAAAATAACGTCTCACTTCAAGATCAATTTTATCTGATTCGCACCTCCCTTCCATCTTGCATTCTTCTCCCCGAATCTAATGGAAATCACTTCGAGCTGAAACCGCAATTCATTAATACACTTTCCCGATTCCATGGTCTTGAGTCTGAGGACGCGTACCTCTTTATTCGTGAGTTTGAAGAGGTATGCCAAATGATGAGAATTTTCCAACTGACCGAGGATGCTGTTAGGTTACGGTTCATACCGTTTGCACTTAAGGATTTAGCTAAGAAATGGCTTTACAATCTTCCCATCAGTTCCATATCTTCTTGGGATGATTTTGTTAAAGTCTTTCTAAGAAATTCTATCCTATCCACAAAACAGCCCTCATGCGAAAGAATATCATGCAATTCAAGCAGGAACCTAATGAACCTTTCTGGAAGTATCTTGAGCGTTTCAAAGACCTTCTAGCCCTATGTCCTCATCACGGCATAGAGAAATGGCGTCTGTGCCAGATTATCTATGACGGTCTAGATTACCAAACGAAAACCCTCCTTGAATCCATGTGCCAAGGTGAATTTTTGAAGAAAGATGAGCATCAAGGGTGGGATCTCTTTGAAACCCTAGCTGAGAAAACCATTCAGTGGGAGTCATGCCCTGATAAATCCACTCCCACCACCTCCAGAACTGGTACACACTCCATAGAATCCTTTATAGCTGCAGAAGCCAAGATCACACAATTGATGAAGAGGATAGAACTGCTTGAGTCAAAGGGAAATTCTGTTGTCAATCAGGTCAACCCATTACCTGTCATCAAACCGGGTTGCACCTACTGTCATGACCTTAACCATGTCTTTGAGGAGTGTCCTTTGTATCAGCCCCAATCTTATCAGGAGAACATGAATGCAGGTTTTACCAGACCCCCATACTCCAACACATACAATTCGGGATGGCAGAACCATCCAAATTTTTCATGGAGTCAGTCTGGTCCTGAGCATCATAGACCACCACTTCCACATCCATATAATGCTCAGTCTCACCCATCCAGTTTCAATCGTAATGCACCAAATTTTCGTCCATCTCAAGGTCCACCACAATCACAATCTTATCCAAACCCCCAACACTACCAATCCCAATCTCCACATCATCAACATCCACCCCAGAACAATTCAGATGATAAAATATCAGAGTTGATGAAAATGATAGAATCCTTAACTAAGACCCAAGCTTCAATGATGAACCATCATCAACAGGATATGGATAGAATTCAGGTCCAATTAGGGCAATTGGCTAATGAGAGACAAAAAGGTACGCTTCCAAGCCAGCCAGTGCCAAATCCCAAACATCACTTCCCTTTGAATAAAGTGGAAGATTCAGGACCCAGTCAATGTCATGCTATTCATACCCTGAGATCTGGTAAACAAGTTGATAATAAGGTTTCTAGTCAATCATCTCATCCAGCACCAAAGCCAACACCTCCTGTCCCAATGCAACCAACTTCTGACAAACCATCTTCTAGTACAGAGCCATCCACTTCAAAAGCCAAGGGTAAAGAAAAGGTAGATGAGCAACCCTATAAGCCTGTTGTACCATTTCCAAATAGGCTTAAGAATCCCAAGACAAATGCTCACATGGAGAAGATAAAAGAAATGTTCAATAAGGTCCAAATCAATGTCCCTCTTCTTGATGCCATACAACAAGTGCCATCATATGCTAAATTCTTAAAGGAAATGTGCACCAAGAAGAGGAAAACACAAGTCCCTAAAAAAGTCTTCCTAGCATCATCCATCAACGAGCTGCTCAATGGTCTAATTCCTGTTAAATACAAAGACCCAGGGAGCCCCACCATTTCATGCATCATTGGACAGACTACCATTAATAGGGCACTTTTGATTTGGGGGCCAGCATCAATCTCCTGCCTTTCTCTGTGTACCAACAATTAGGGTTAGGTGATCTCCGTCCTACCCAAATGACTATCCAATTGGCTGATCGCTCTGTCACTAGACCCCAGGGGGAAATTCACGATGTCCTTGTCAAAGTTGGGGAATTCATTTATCCTGTTGACTTTGTAGTCCTTGAAACAAAACCTGTGTCAAATTCCAATCAAAGGGCTCAAATTCCTGTCATTTTGGGACGACCATTCCTGGCTACTGCAAATGCCATCATTAATTGCCGGAATGGATCAATGAGGTTAACCTTTGGTAACATGACTCATGAACACAATGTCTTCCACACACAACCTCGTAAAACAAAAGATCAAACATTTGAGGTTAGCTTCATTAGTAACAATTGTGAGGAAGAAGGTGAAGATCCAAAAGATGAGTCACAATCTGGTGATTCTCTTATCCGAGTACCCTTTCAAAAGGGGAAAGTTGATTTGGATATTTTAACTTTCACAGAGCCAACTCTGACTGTATCTGAACCTCCGATTGATATATCCTTTGAAGACCTGTTTGCTGATGAGATCATGTGTCTAGATGAGTCCACTCGGGGTAGGTTAGCTGATTGTACACTTTTGAAAGAGGATGTTGACATGAGTTTCGAAGAATTATTTGGAGATGAGCTTGAATTTCTGAATAATGGACAAAAAGATGTGCTGAATAAAAAAGGTGGTGAGGAGGAATTCTTGAGTGAACAAAATGGTGAGATATGGATGGACAACAATGAATTGAAACTGGAAATGCCAAGGGTTAAGAATATAATGCGACACGTTTCCCAATTAAACCCGCGAAAGAGAACACACTGGAATGACGGGAAACGGGCCAGAGGGAAACGGCCAAAAGATAGCCCAGGCAGTGAACCCACTTGTACATAATCTTTGTAAATATTTTTTCTTTCTTTTTATAATTTTGTAAATAAATAATAATAAAAAAAAAGATGAGGGATTTCTAACAAGAGTTCCACCAAATTTGAAGTTCCTAGGTTTCTTCAAAACTCCTTCTTTCAAAAATTCCAAAGTCCTAGGTCACTACAACTTCCCAAGAGTCAAACTCTCTTTTCAAAACTACAAATTCCAAAGTTGGTAATATTCCTTTTGACCTAGGGATAGAAGTGGAAATCTCTTGGTTTTTCCCTCCTATAAATACTTACTCTGCCCGACCCTTTTCCCTCACAAGAAAAAATCATCTCAGATCTACAACTCTCTTCCAGAGCGCCGCACTCTGCAACTTTTCCTCTCCTCAGCTCTCTTTGTTTTGTTGCGTTCCTGCGACTTTTGCCGAGATTCTGTGGATTTTCTGAAGCTTCCTGGGTGCCGTCAAGTTCTGCACCAGTCGATCTCACGCACTTCCAGCCGATCTGGTGCTACATCTTCATTCAGACTCTCCTGTACCCACTGCAGAGATCGAACTTTTTCCCCCCACGAATTCCGGGGGCGGTTCGAATTCAGATCTCTTCTTTTTATTGCTTTGTTTTTAATTCATATCATGGCACCATCTATTTCATTGAGAGAGACTTTGGAAAAATATTGAGTGATGTAAATGGATATGGGTATGTGTTTCTAGAGAGAATTAGGGCTTGGAATTGGTATACGTTAGTGTATGACAACTCTGAGACTGATGCCTTTATTGTCCCGAATTGGTGACAATGTTTTACACTCACATTGACCAAGCATCGATTGATCCACAAACGTATCAGTTTACTGTACACATGCCCACAGGAGACTTACTTGTCACGCTTCCTCTTCTTGAGGAAGTCACTACTGTCCTAACCATCACACAACACAGCGAGCCTCTCCCATTGATTGAGTATATGACTGTTATGGGGGCTCGTTGTACTGAGCAGGATCGTGGGCTGAAGGCTAGCACCACGTTTAGAAATATTCACTGCATTGGACGTTGGATCCAACGCAACATTTTAGGGCTAGACCACACCTCCACATTTAACAGACCTGTGTTGCAAATTATACATGATTTAATGACTCGTCAACACACAGTTTGTTTGAATAAGGTCATCTTCCACGCACTCATAGCCAATTCCTCACGCACTAGGGGTGCCAAATACTCCCATCCTATCTTGATTACACGTCTATGTAGGACTTTCCTACCAGACGATGTCTTTGATTCATTCGACCGAGTGTTTGTTGCACCTGAGAGACCTACCAGTTCGTATAATAGTTGTTTGCACGCGGTCTGGACTCCTACTGTCCAGCCCGAGGATGTACCGGTAGAGTCCTCCTCTGAGGAGAGTCTTGAGGAAGAAGATGAACCTGAGTTTTTGAGGCATGATCCCCCAGCAGAGTCACGAGCTTTCATGTCTTCCATCTGGAAGGGCATGAAGAAAATCTTTAGGGGACAAGTGAGGCTGAGGAAGAAGGTAGAGGAGCAATCCTCTCGGTTAGATAGTATGGAGGCAGCGTTGAGGAGATCACAGTCGGCTGGACCTAGCACCACTGCGGGTCCAAAGCGACGGAGGGAGTAGTGTTGTACCTTTTACCTATTTCATGCATCTTTTTATCTTGCATACATTGGGGACAATGCATGAGATAGGTATGGGGGGTAGCTTCTAACATAGGATTTTTCATTTTCTTTTTAGGCTTTTTATTTTTAGGATTTTCATTTTCTTTTAGGTCTTTTATTTTCTTTTAGATTTTACCTTTCTTATAGATTTTCAACTTTCTTTTAGATTTTTCTTTTAGAAAAATTAAAAAAAAAAGGAAATTCTTGATCCATGTTTAAAGAATCAAACTTGAAATTTAGGGATTAAGGAAGCTCTTAACTAAGATTTCTAATTATAAGTTGAAAAGAGGAGTTTAGTTGGATTTTTAGGTTAAGTAATAAAGGTTAAGAAAAATTACTAGATTTTAATTCTTTCTTTAGGATGTATACATTAAACATATTGAAGGATTAATCAAAGACTTTGTGACTTTATTACATATATATATAATAAAATATATATATATATATATATAGAAAAAAAATTTTGTATATAAATAAATAATAAATACTTAGCCACTGATTAAGCTGGTTAGTCGTGCCTCAAGAAGCATTACCGATCACGCCTAAAGGTGGTTAAGTCCTTAAATTCCTTCGTGGCCTAGTTTACTTGAGTCATCGAACCCGAGGGATGTTTTCTCATCTGGTGCCCTAAGACCGTCTGGTTTGGGAGTCATCGGTAAGAGACTCGTTACAAGGGTAAACTAGAAAGCCTAAGGATGCTAAGGAATGTAAATAAATAAACATTGTATATATAAATAAAAAAAGAAAGAAAAAAAATATATTACATATATAAGTAAATAAATGAACTTAGTCTAAGAAAGATCCTTCATATTTATAGATGTATATATCCTAGGATTGATGCAAAATCTGGTTTTTGATCTTTTCCCTAAAATCTTAACCTAAGTTGAAAACAAAACTCCAAATAGACGCTTATAAGAGGAATGACAAGTTTAGGGTAACCTGAAACCTAAAGCTCAAGTTAGAATCTTTAAAACATGGATCAAAATTTTCACTAACCCTTTTTATTTTTCTTTATGGATTTTGTGGGTGTAATCCGCTGAAAACCCTCAGGAGACAACACTCCTCCTCTAGGGTAACCTAGAGGTTTAACGGCTTGTTGCACGTGCTCAGTGCAATCGTGTCACCTACGAAAGTGGTGTAATAAACTAGTTAGGATTTTCTTTTTCTTTCTTTTTTGCTCGAGGACGAGCAAAAGCTAGGTATGGGGGTGTGATTGTTATACATATTTGCATATTTTACCGCTTCCATACCATGCATATTGTCAATAAAAATATGATTTTTGATCATCTTCTCTCTATTTTTGCAGGTCCACATCTGAAATGAGAAAAAGCCCAAAATCTCTTTAATTAGCAATAATTAAAAGAGATTAATTCAAAAGCCCAAAAGAGAGCCCAAGTCTGAGCCCAGGATCTAGAGAATTCTACGTGCCAACTCACACTTCCAGAAGGTCCACGTGGCTAACAAACTCGTAACAAACGAGCAACAGAATTCTGTTGCCCAACGGCCTTGAAACTGCGGCGATTCCACCGCATTTACCACGGATCTGCCGCAGATCTGGGGCCGTTGAGCCCCAGATTCTGCCAGCTGTCTCGGGTTCTGGAGACTTCTCTCTGAGGCTATAAATATAGGACCAGGGCTTGCGAGGAGAAGGGGAGAGGAGAGATTAGAGATTAGATGCTTGTATTTTGTAGGATTTCTCTCTAGGATTTTTGTAGTGCTCTAGATCTTCTTCCTCCCTAGAAATTCTGTAAAGAGAGAGTTTGTAAGAGAGAGAAAGCTTGTGTATACCAAGGTGTGACAACTTGTGAAGCAAGAATTGATCCATTCTCTTCTCTCTTCTCTTGCATTTTCTAGTATTACTTGCTTTCTTTAATTCTAGTTTTACTTTACTTGCACTTTAATTCATGCTTTGCTTTTCTTTTCTTATGGCTAGTAGCTAACTTTTCTAACATGAACTAGCTAACCACTAACCTTGCTAACTACTAACTCATGGGTGATTGCTATCTTTAATCTTGCAAGTTGTATGGTCTTCTCTTCTCCGATGGGTTACTTTCATTGCTTGGCAAGTTCTTGTTGTAATTCCATATGATTCATGTGTGCCTCATTTAGAGCCTTGTCTTTAGAACAAGTGCCTTGATGGAACATGGAGATGGTTCACCAAACATATGCTATTTGTTGTACAACTTCTTTACTCTCATTAATGAATGTTGTATCTTCTTCCTTAGCATCCCTTGTGTGTCGCTCTTTTGATTCCACCATTGAAAGTCTATCTTGTAGGCCTATGACATCTATGAGTCTACAAGACAAGTCCAAAAGTGATCACCCGTCATTCAAGTGGGAAAGTAATTAGACCAACACGCAAGACAAATCTATGCCGATGAATCAACATGAGGCACGCATTCATTATCATGGAGTTTAGTAAGTTTTGGCAAGGTAGTAAGGTTAGCTAGTCATGGTTTTCTCCATCTTCAAATCTTTTACAAGTTTTCTTTTCTTTTTAGTGTTAATTCCAAAAGCAAATCTCTTCTTTGATTGCTTTTCATTTTCCATCATGAACATATCCACCCATTCTTTCATTTCTTTTTCCATGTTTTATTCATTCTTTTAAAGACAAAGAAGAATCTTCGTTTTCTATCTTCACTACCAACCGTAACGCTTCCATCGCAAGCTCTCCCTGAGAATCGACTCGGTATAGCCCATGCTATAACAGAGATAGAAAAGGGTATATTAATCATTTTGAATACATTTGTGGAGTGATCAAAGCACCTAAGGTTGATTCTAAACCTTATCACTTTTTATTGAATATATTTTGTGTGCAAATTATACTCCACAATACAACACCTTTCCCGTCTAAACACCTGACCTAGACCCATTGATAATAGCGTATGACTTGGGTCGAAAAGTGGTACCCGTAAGGGGGTCGGTTCCGGGTCCTGGTGGTACCTAAAACCGACCGAACTCGATAGTAGCCTATTGGTGAATTATGGTTTGGAAACTCAAATTCCAGAAAAGTTGTTGAAAACAATGATAATTGTAAAACTTTTGCTCTTAATATCAATCTTTATTTCTCCACCTATTTGCTATCAATGTTTCATTGATTAGTTGTCTCTTTTAATTTGGGATTTTGTATATTAGTCCATCAAAATAGCCTTATTCTCATATTAATCCCTCAAATATTGATATATCTTATTTCCTTAAATCAGTTAAGGTGCACCAAACTAGTCCTTGAAGTAAGATTAAAACATTAATAATCAGAATATTCCACTAATTCTAATTGAGAATAACAATATGATAGTTTAGCTCCTCCATCAGTCGCATGAAAGAGTGACATTCAGGGTACTCTTCTCACTCGAAGGAAGAAGGTAAATTCTAAAATAACAAAATAGCTGCCATTTTTGAAGAAAATAAATTTTAATAAAGTTGTAGTGGTCAATTGACCCTCATAGGATGACACCATGTGTCCAAACAACAGGAGACTCCGTCACTCCATATCCTTCTGATCAAATGGGAAAATTTCCTAGTGACTTCTAAAATGACGATGCCTAAAATGATTCCTAAGAGTGAGTATGCAAACAGGAAACAGTATAAGTAAATAGCAACAACAGCTACAACTAACAATCACCACAGAGATACACTAGAAATATCCAAAGTATCGTGATAGTGAGAGATGAGTTTAGAATGTACCCAAAGGTTCTTGAAAAAGCATCAATACTGAGTAGTGGCTCCAAACAAAGTTGTGTAGAGGCTGAATCTGTTGCCCAAAAGCTGTGAAATTCTCCTAGTTTCTCCGAGACTCGGTTGCGGATTCAATGCTTAAGACCAAACTCAAATCGGACTCTAAACGTGCCTGAAACGAGATCTAAACTGCGACTATGCTTTGCAGTGACATCAGCTTGAAGACGTCCACGACGGCTCTAGTGATGTCAGCTGACATCAGCGAAGGCTTGGGGCAACTCCGCGGCTCGGGTCAAGCAGATAACTTCAGCAATGGCTTGGCGGGGTCAGGTTTGACTGTGAAACAGCTCGGGTCACTTAGCAGGTTTATTGGATGCGGGTTTGAAGGTTTAAACCCACAACTCGTTTACTGCTTTATGTTCCAACTCAAAATTAGGATTTTGAAGCCCTGGTGGTGCAGTGGTGGTGGTGGAACATCAAGGGTGGTGGTGCTCCGACGGCGGCGTTGGATCTCCAGTGAAGACAAGGATGACGAGGGCAGCTCATGGCGGTGGTGACGACGCGAGTATAGGAGAGCTGTCACGTGTCGGCGACGAGAGAGGAAGCTGAGATGGCACTTGTCAACAGCGAGGTCAGATCTGGTCGGCGATCAAGTGAGGCTGTGCGGTGATGACGATGGTTGGAGACGAACGGCGGTGAAGATGGTGGCTTCATGCTAGCTGCGTTAGTTTCTCCTGACATCGGTAAGATCTGATGTCGTGGCGAGATCTGAATCTCTGATACCGAATGTTTTCTTTTTTTTTGATTTTTTTCTTTTCTTCTTTTTTCACTCTTTTTGAAACTAGAGAAAGAAAGAGAGGGACTAGGGTTTTGCGGAGGAGGCTAGTTTTTTTTGGGAGATTTTGTGGAGGAAAAAACAAAATTTTAGCTCTGAGACAAAACTGATGTAGAACGAGAAGGAAAAAGAAAAAGGGGAAAAGATAATTAGAATTTTATAAGAGGATAAAGATGAATTTAGGATTCCACCAAGGAGATCTCTCTCCCACTCCGCACATCACCAAGCAAAGATTCACAACAACTTGGCAATGACAAAAGTTCTGAATTTTCAAATCAATTGAACTACTAAAACAAATGCGGGTCCTGGCCTTGTATAGGCCTCATAAAGAAGACATCTCCCAACATAACCAATATAGGACTAAAACAAAGAAATTAAATGAGCTTAGCCAAAATAAAGAATAAAAAGAGCATAAATAAAGGAAAAGAACTAGTGATTCCCATCACAAGCACAACATGTCCATGTGTCCGACACTTACGAATGTATAAACCATTATTTACCTAAAATAATACACACAAGATGAAATATACTATGGTCCTTGATAAAAAGTTTAACTATTTTATAGATCACTTTATGAAATTAAGTTCTTTTGCGTACTAACAGTGGCCAAATACATATAATTCTTAGTCAAATATGCATGTAGAAATTTGTATATTTAGCCGAGTCCTCGTGGCTGGATTTTGGACAATTGGGGTGTCCAACACCTCGTGTCCGTGTCAGAGAAAGACACTCGTGTCCGTGTCTTCAAAGCACAGGATTTATTTCCCTAAAAAAATAACATTGAAGCAAAATGAAATAATATAACATGTGACAGTTACTTCAGCAATTTAATAAAAAGAAAAACATAAAATTAAGACAAAAGATAAATTCTACAGAAGGTGCACACAAGACCATATACACACAAAGAAAACATCCTAATACTATGCTCAGTAGTTATACGTCTAGAATCTAATTCTTTTTTGGAATTAGAGAGTATTGCACATACTACATAACCATTAAATGACAAGGTTTGACAGCTCAAATAAAGGGTGTTTTTTATGTTAGATTCTAAAAATATCATATTTCGGTATTTCTCAGACACAAATCATATTTTGAAATAAGTCCCCAAAAATAAAAGACCCACCAATCCTGAGTCATCGTGATATTGTCATCTTGTTGCCTTGCCAGACCTTTTCCTAACCCGGCAGGCTTAACTAGGGATGTCAAATGGCACGCATCCCTTAGCGCAACCATTCCCTTCTTTCTTTAGTTCTCAGACCAAAGGCATCCTCATTCACTTCCTTAAATTTCTCACAACATAATTTTCCTCCCTAACAAAACCCATTTCAGTTGGATCATACAAATATCAATCACACACACATTAAAATATCACCGTGCCCTGATCATTAAATTCTCAACCATTATATGTGATCACTCTCAACCATAATTTTCACTTATATCCAACAACACTAGCATCAAAACCTCAACTATAGTACAACATCTCTTGTGTGGGTCTCCAAAGAGGTTTCCACGTGCAACAGAGGAAGGGAGAGAAGATCTATCAAAATTATAAGAAAAAAGGAGAATCGATGGAGAAAGAAAGAAATTTAATCTGTGTTGCAAGCTACAAGACGTTTGTGATACTTCTAACATTAATAATAGTTTTCAGCTTTTAAATCCTCTTATCTCATTTTGCCATAGAACCTGGTCCGAACTCTAACTATCATGGTTCACAGTCGTGGTCTCGGCCGCCGACTCGGCGGACACTGAGACGGATCGGTCTGGTGACTCAGATCAGTCTCGGGTGACCGCGCAAAACGTTACATAGAAAGCTCATAAAATTCTGAAAAAATACGACAAATCTTAAAAAATGTAGACATCCACAATCATATATCACATTATATGTCTAAAACATATCACCTAGCACACTAAACATAAAGCGAAAGCATAAATACCCGCGTCGTCGGTAGAAGCATATCAAAATACATGCACAATATAGTAAATTGCACAAAACTATATTCATAAATACATGCTAATGTAGTTATTTTCATATTGAATTGCGATGAAACACAAAATCATCATCATAATCATCTCTGCGGCAAGTAGATAAACTGATACTAAGTGCTCAATATCTCTCAAGTTGTGATCTGTAATCATGGACATATGTCACACCATAATGTTGGCCTGATGTCAAACTCAACATTTGCATATGACCTTCAAGACTATAAGTTCCTCCATCAGTACTAATATTGCCCTCATTATTGTCATCATCACCACCGCCGCCATCATTGTCATCATTATCATCACCATCTTCACCATCATTACTACTAGAACTGGATAAAACCTTTACATCTTTACCACCACGATCATATGCTTCTCTTATACCTCAGAGGGGGGAAGAGGGGGAGAGATCGAAAACAGGGAGAGAGATGGAGGGGGAGGGGAAAGAGACAGAGAGAGACGAAAGATGGAAAGGGAAAGAAAGAGAGCGGGTGAGATAGGGAGGGGAAGAGAGAGAAACAGAGGGAGGGAGAGGGAAAGAGACAGAGAGAGGAACATCACCTGGCGTTGGGAAGGAGTGGTGGACGGCGATCGGGGGGCGGCGGAGTCCAGATTTGAGAGGTGACGATCGAGCAGCGACAGCGATCTCCATATCCGAGCGAGAGAGGTAAGTTTCTTTTTTTCTTTTCCTTTTTTCTTTATACCTGTTCGTCACGGGTGAATATACGTTTCGAGCCGACTCGGCCGAGAATCGGAGTCGACTCAATCGACTCGGCCGAGTCACGATCGATTCGGCCGTGAATCGGCCGAGTCGACCAAGTCGACTCCGATTCTCGGCCGAGTCGATCTCCTCTGAGTTGAGTCGACCGACTCGGACTCTTCTCGGAGCGGGCCAAGACGGATACGACTCGGCCGACTCGTCTCCGACTCGGCCGAGTCTTTGAACCATGCTAACTATTGCCAAATGTATTATAAAAACCAAATCCTAATAGAACTGATATGCCTCCATAAATGGTCCCACAAGCTATAATACCACTCTGGAAAAAAGAATTACTTCTAGTTAAAACCCAACACTAAACTAACTTTAATTCTTTATTCGATTATTAATTTGATTTGAAACTAAAAATTACTTCCAATAAGAGGAATTAAAGGAGTGGTGGAGTCTGCACTCCCATAACAGCAGTAGAGGCAGAAAGCATCATGGATAAAGTTCTCTGGTTGGCTGTAACAGAGGTTGTAGATTTGGTAGATGAAAGGTTGGGGTTTGGTCATGGTGAGCACTGTGGGTGGAGGAAGAAATAAAATTTTAAAATAGATAAAAGAAAAGGATTGAAGTGGGTTTCTACATGAGGGCACGAGGGTATATAGACAATTGGGAGGAAGGTTGAAGATGACAATCATAATGTAAAATGGGTATGGAAACTGAAACTAACAGAAAATTTCATGTTTCAGAGATGACAGTAAATGAAAGGGCCTCATATGGTGGGCCCCACAATGAGAGGGGGCTTATACCAAAACACAGATTTATTGGTGTGGTAACACCAAAACAGAAACCAATATTAAATTAAATGTTTGAAACATTGTTTAGGAAAATTTATATTAAGAACATGCAGACTGGTGAAAGTAACCTATATACATGTCATCCACTACATTCTTAACAATGGTTTGAACACTCAATTTCTATTTAAAATTGGTCCCTTTTATGGGATTCAACTTTCAGTTTGGTTCCAAACTATTTCAATATGAGGCCGATAACAACTAAATCACAATGTATATTAAATTAGAAAAAAGAAGGAATTAAGTGATATCAGATTTTATAGGATATGTATTGCACATTAAATAAGCTTTGCCCATATTATACCCCCTCCTTGATCGTACAATCTTCACCAAGAAATGTCTCTATACAATATAGTGGATGAGCGAGCTAGGGCCAGAGCATTAATATGTGTGCAAGAGCAAAAGGTTGTCTACGCATTGATGATATGGCTGCAAATTTGTAAGACTCCTTTCCTTTAGTTTAGTTATGGGTGTGATTTTTGACATGTAACAACATCGCACCTTTTTCTTATATCCAAAATCATTACCTTGGGAGGGATTTGAGGTGATTTTGACATCATATTAATTTAATTTTTTTGTTGTCAAAGGGTTGCGAAGAGTCGGGGTGGTTTGTGGTCATGAGTTTTCTCTCTCTTTTCATCTCACTGCTCATCTTCTTCAATTTCTTTGGAAGGCGAGATCTCTAATGGGGGGGGAATTAACCATGAAATCAAAAAAAAATTCATTAAAATTTCCTCTCTATCTAATCCCCTAACTATTTTTATCTCATTCCCTATCTCCCTCAAATCATTCAAACAGTGACGACCCTACGGATTGGTTTTGTGGTTCAGTTGCATGGAAGGAAGCTTATGATTATTAGTGATCCACTTTGGAGGTTGATCTTGGTTTTAGTATCCCTACCCCACCAAGAAATTCTAGTCCCTTGCCCCAAATCTTATTGGAGATTCAGTTATGGAGGGACTCCCCCATTTTGATGTGATGATAAGGCTGCCATTGTCCCTCGCCCCCCAAGTGTACTTTGTGGCAATCTAAAATTGTTGATTTGGTTAAGTGATTGTGCTTTTTTCTAGAATCTTCATTTGATAAGGTCCAAGTTCTCACCTTAAATTCTTCAATTCTCACCTTAGAAGAATTTATCCTTGACTGCTTTTACATGCATGTTAAGACACTTTATTAGATGTGACAATTCTGTTAGATAGATGACATTTAGAACATTATAACCAACCCTAAGTTATCAATATGCACACATATATAAAACGCGCACACACACACACATAGAGGTACACAAACAATACCCAATAAGGACACCCAATATTGATTCTATATATATGATATATCATCTGGTATCCACTATCTGATATGAAAAAAACCCCAAAAACCTACTATCTAATATTTAAAACCTTGTTGTGCATTAAGAAATCAACAACTAGAAGGGGGTTAGATCTGTGAGTGCATGCTAAAATAATAAAAGATGTTTATTTGTGACTTTCTGCTGCATGTTCATATAGTTCCTTCTCTGATAAATTTCAATTGGAGAAGAAGCAGCTGTTGCAAGTTATATGATGAGGCTCCATCAGCTCTTGCACACATTATTTCGATAAAATGGAAAAGGATTGAATGTGCTAAAGTGGCAATGCAATTCCTGGGATAACTCTTATAAGCACTTCTTAAATCACTGCACAGTACCAACGCAATCTCATGAGAGAGGGGGAGATAGACTCTATAGAGTATTTCTTTTTAATATCCACATGGATAAGTTTTCGCGTTCTTCTAAATCCTTAATTTAGAGTTGAGAGATTCTTAACAATTCAATTCAGTAAACATTGCTGCTGCTGCAGGTGATGACTTCTCTCACATTAAGATTTCCTGCATGCTGATTAGCCATGCACTAAAAGGCCTTTTTTGTTTTGCATAGTCATTACCTGTTGCAATTCCTTAACATCCTTCTTCCATGCTTCTCTATCATACCAAAGTCATCATACAGTCCCACAGATATGAAAACCCCTAATAGGGTCTCATATAATATATATAAATTTAATCATACTAAATCGTTATTTCTTCCATCACCTTCAAACATTGTTGTTGATTTTTGAGTGACATTATCTAAGCCACTATGAGTGCACGAATTAAATTGAAAGAACAATTAATTAATTACCTGGGAGGGGGATTGCAAGAATGTCACCGGCCTTGACGACGGGAGTCCCCATGGCATTGACATTCATGATGCCGGTGACGGGGGTGAAGTAGGTGGCGGCGATGCGAGGCACGGTGTCCTGGAGCTGGACGACGTATGAGAGGTATATAGCGGGGAGGAAATTGTCGGTGGAGTTGAAGCAGCTACAGGGGAGGGGGATGACGAGGTTCTGGCCGACGTCGAAGGGGGCGGAGGGATCAGTGGAATCGAGGGAGTTGGCCTCCCTGATCTGGTCATGGGAGGCGAGGCCAGAGAAGATGTTGGAGGCGAGGGTGTCGGCGGGGCGGGTGCGGTATCAGACGGAGAGGGAGAGGCGGATGCCGTCGGATCAGGAGCAGGTGGTGGGGACGCGGAGGAAGAGGCCGGAGCGGAGGATGCGGTTGGTGGTGTCGGGGAGGGTGAAGTCGATGGAAGTTGGCGGCGGGGTAGACCTGAAAGAGGGCCCCCACCTCTGAGACCTTGAGGTCGGCGTAGAGGGTGTAGCCCACGAGGTTTGTCGGAGCCAGAGCAGGGCTCGATCGCCGACTTGGAGAGGGCAATGCCGGCGATGGAGAGGAAGAGGAAGAAGAACATCTCCGCCAAGGGCGCCATCCTGCTCCTGCTCTTGCTACGCTCCATTTCCACAAAGATCTAGAGAGAAAGAGAGGAGAGAGAGAGAGAGAGTGTGTGTGTGTTTTTATGGGTTCGGGTCTCTCTCTATCTCTCGCCCGCTTTTGCTTTCTCTCTCCAGTGCATCGCGGTTTGTGCCAGAGAGAGAAAAAGGGATCAATAATTATTTCCTAATCCCAATAGGATCAATAATTATTTCCTTTATTGGACCTCAGATTAAGTGAGGTGTAATGGACATTTGTTGTGTTCACCCACTGGGATTAGGATTAGAACTTAAGTTAGTTTCCTTTTTTGAATCAACCTAACCAGCAACGGATTAGGAATGCTGAACCTCTATATATAGTTGGATCACCCCCATGCTTAACACTCCATCATTTTATTCTCTTCTTCTCTTCTCTTTGTTGATACTCTACAAGGTCTTTGCCCTATGGCCAAATATATTCCTTCTCGCCGAAGGCTCCCACACCTTAATCCGACGTCGGTGAAAGCAAACATGTCACTCTGCAACAAAAAATCCGCCTCCTACAGCGAAATATGTTCCTCCTCCTCGTCGGCTTCCACCCCTTAATCTGACGTCGGTGAAAACAAACAGGTCATTCTGCAACAAAGATCAGTGTCCTGCGGCCAAAATATGTTCCTCCTTGTCATCGGATCCCACCCCCTAATCAGACGTCAGTGAAAGCAAACAGGTCACTCCGCAACAAAGATCATTGTCCCGAGGCCAAATATGTTCCTCCTCACGCAAGACTGTCAACCCCTCTTGCAATGCCGGTGAAAGAGAAACACATCATTCCGCAACGGAGACCCGTGGTGCCAGAGCCCACTGAAAATGCAAACTGTTTGCTTGGCCACGAGGAGAATGAGTTATTCGCTGGTCCCTCCTTCATGTATTCCTCTCCCTCCCCAAGCTCACTTCCAAGTCCGACAAAGCTCCTCAACAAAGCCGCACCTTCTCCAAGCTTAGTGCCCCTGCCTTCTTCCAAGTTACTCAAGAGAAGACAAAGCTCAGTCCCTCTCCCTTCTCCCAGGTTGTTGAAGAGAAGGCAAATCACAGAAATTGTGGTCAAAGCCACCTCTCCACCTGAGGCACCACCAACCTTTCCATGCTTTGTTAGTATAGTTGTGATAGGCATTAATAGTCCTTGTTACATTTTAGTTTTAGTTTTGTTCATGAAATCAGGTACATGTACGTGTTGTATTTTAATAGTAGTAGTGGTGATTTATGGTTGAATAAATTTCTCTTCTTTTTTTACATGAACCTGCATTCTGTTACAAATCATGTTGTCAAATGCAATTAGTTTATCTGGTGAAGTGATCTAATCAGGTCCCATGTTTGTTTCATATTTGGATTTGGATTACTAAAATTGAGTTGGCATTTTTTAAAATCCATAAAGTATCAACTATGTGAAGACACTAAGCCTGCTCTTTACAACGTTAACTCTAGTCAGAGGCAGCTTGAACATCGCTGAAATGCTCAATGTAAACTTGCAATAGATGCTGGAGCCCTTTCTCAAAGTTGTAGATGCAAAACAAAACAAAATACGAATTCAACCTCAAAAGTCCGGAGATGCCAAAAAAAAAAATAGTGGATTTACTTCCATCTTCCAACTCGTTACCTCTCATTTGTAAACTTCACGCAGACATTTGTCTAATTCTATCTTGTTCCTTATGAAATAACTCATCTGAATGCGAGCACAAGAAGAAAGAAAAGCAAAAAACTTCAAGTGAAAAAAAAAAACACAGAAATAACCACAATCCATGCCATTTTCTTATGCCAATCATAAATCCCACTCTAACTCCCTGTTGATTTTTCGCCAACCAATTTTGGGACCAATGGGGGGGGGGAAATGAAAAGAAAAAGGGAAAAAAAAACGGTATTCAACCCCTTAAGGATATCTTAATCTGTATTGTACCTATTGTTAGGTAGTTAGGTAGCAAGAGGGTCAAAAAAATAATTAGATCCCTCTCACTCTCTTAGCATCGCATCGCATCCTCTCAAAACCATTAGTTTCCCACCTCTCAAGTTCTTTCTATAGAGAATTATCTATCTTTTGATGTTACCTCAGTAGGAAAGAGGAAAAAGATAGTCCTCCAGCATGCCTCAATAGAAACTTGATGACTTCTCATCCTTGAAAATAGTACCACGGCGAACTCAAAGCTTCAGAAGGTTTGAACCACAGACAAATGAGCAGCTTCAGAGCGATCTGATGAGGTTTGCACCATGCACAAACTAGCAGCTTCAAAGTGATCTGATGAGGTTTGAACCACATACAAACGAGCAGCTTCAAACCGATATGATTAGGTTTGCACCATGGAAAAACTAGCAGCTTCAAAGCCATCCAAAAACTCAGATTTAAAATGAATCCAAAACTTGGAATACAGCCTTAGTATTTCCTGATACTGAAGATAAATTTGAAGACGAGCAAGGAAAAATAAAAAAAGCATACTTACCAGTTGAATGGACCAATTCTGAAAAAATACATTTATATAATGTTTAGAAAAGTATATAACTGTTTGATGAAAGCAGAAATCACCTCAGCAGTCGGAGCTTCTTCCTCTTCATCTTCCTCCTTCCATCCTAGTCGAAGAAAGGCTTTGTCTTGCTCGTTTAGATCAACCATTCGGTGGCAGTTACAGTCCAAACATGACTGTTTGTTCTCTAGATCATCTCCTGGAGATTGAGATTGAAACCTCCTGTCTATCTGCTTTTCTACACAAGAGGCATCAGCACCATCTCCACAACCAATCCCTGAATCACAGAAGCATCAGAGCAATACCCATCCCCATGGTTCTCTTCCTGATTACTCATGGAAATGTCAGCATAATTCTCTTTGTTTTGCTCCGATGACAGTGACCACTCCACATTAACACAGGAGCTTGGCTCAGGAATGGCAGCACCACCTGAACGAATGACAGATGTTTTCTTCCTGAGGGAATTGAAGAAATCATTCCGATTATGAGATAGGGAGAGGGGTCTCTTCTCCCGAAATAGCCCAAGCTCGGCTTGGACAAATTGATCAAATCCATATTGGCACCCTCGCTTTCAGCCTGGAGGTTCTGATTGATGGAGCTCTTCAGATTATCATCTTGGCTACCAGCATCCTTGACAGTAGGAGATAAGACACCAGTTCTCTCTCGGCTGAGGATTTGATAATTCCTAATGTGTGATGGCCGGGGAACATCAGATTTAGCAGAAGATGGCTAGGGAACATCAGATTTAGCAGAAACTACATGGAGAGCATTATTGACAAGAAGCTGAGATGACAACTGCTGGCCGATCGTGGGTGAACCACTAAAATCTCCACCCTTTGTTGCTCGGAATCTAGATTTCTTCAAAAAGTTGAGACCCTGAAAGTAAATGCAATATCCACCAATCAAAAATCTCTCGCCATAAATAAAAATATCTTGAATCGTAACCAATTTTACCATTATTTAACATTCAGAAAAGAATAATGAAACATTGGCAACAAAAAGATGGCTAAGCACAGATTAGAGAGTGAATTCCTGAAAAACACCTAGAGGGGGGGGGGGGGTGAATAGGTGTTAGTGCTAATCTAAAACTTAATGCAAAACTAAGTGCGCTAAATGCGGAAGCTAATGCAAATTATGCACAAACTAATACAATACAACAAGTGTAGCCGAATTCCCCTTGCGAGGCTCTGGACTAACTCCCCTTGATTCCCCTTTAAATGGGTTGAGGCACTATGTGAAGCTCTTGTTGGATGAGTATAAGTTGGGCACACACACACAAGCAATCCAAGCAATCAAGGATATAGCAATATGGATTATGCAAGGCACAACACAAGCAAATAAATATGAATGAAGTATGATGCTTTGCACAAATGTAAAGAGAGAGAGTTTAGAGACAAGTGGATCAAACGCAAACACAAAGATATGTTTCGAGGTTCGAGCACCCTTGCTCTACATCCCCGCCTACATCACCGTGTAGGATTTCCAATCCACTATACCGTCCACCGAGGACTCCCACCGAGGGAACCTTCACCGAGAAGGATTTGTACAACAATGGAGTACCTAACTCCTCTCTCAAACAACCACCTCACAACCGAGAGGTAGGCCCGTAGCCAAATACAACAACCAACACCTCTACCGAAGAGGGTTACAACCAAATCTCCACCTCTCACTAGAGGGAGCAAAACAATCACCCGATCACCTCTACCAAAGAGGGATACAACAAGAATAAGGGTGTTTACAACAAGTGGTTCCAAAAACCACAAACTCAAACTCTCTTTCTTTTTCTCTTTTCTTTTCCACAAAAACAAGATCCTAATAGATTAGGATAGTATGATAGCTCAAGTGTGGAAAACTAGGTGTTTGGAAAACAAGCAACAAAGAAAAACACTTGGGAAAATTCTTGCAAAAGATATAGAATGAAAACCAAGACAAATCTCCCAAAATATTCTTTTCTTTGATTTTTCCAAAAATCTAAAACAATAAAGATTGAAAGATTAAAGCCCCAAACCACTTTTAAAAACTTGTTTTAAACACTTCAGAAAACCAGAATTTTTTCTCTTCAAAAACTTGGCCAAAATCCCCAAAGAGATGGGGTTTTTATAGCCCCAACAGAAAAACTAGCCGTTAGAGCTGAGCTGGCAGCTCTGACAGGCAGCGGTCGACCGGCCGGTCGACCGCCAACGGTCAGAAATATGACCGTTGGGCAACTGCGGTCGACCGGCCGGTCGACCCAGAAAAACAGAGAGCAGAGCTCTCGACCCGGTCGACCAGCCCGGTCGACCGTTTTTGTGTCTGCCCAGACGTGCACATCTGTGCACGTCGGTCGACCCTAAGGGTCGACCGGCTCTTGTGCGGTCGACCGTCCGGGTCGACCGACCAGCCTGTCAGCACCAAAAAAGACAGAAAATTTGAAAAAAATATTTTCTAAAAAATCTTTTATCTCTTTTAAAAATACCATAAAAATTGTTTTATCATTTTATATTGAAACTCAAACAAGTGATAAAAATTCCAAGACAATATATCAACATATCAATTCATTTTTTTGTGTCTTGCCATTTTATCAAAAACAAAACTTGTATTTTTATCAAACTTGATTTTTTCAATAGGAAATCTGATTTTCCTAAAACTTATAGAAATACAAAAACATGATATTTGAACATTATTAAGCATGATGCATATGGACATAGGTCTAATATACATTCAACAAATATATCATAGTTTTTGTCTTTAATTTCAAAAATATGTTTTATACCAAAACATAAAACTACATGAATAGGTATGTCAAACTAAGTTTGTATAAGTCATATAAGCATGTATGTATATCTAGAACATATCTAATATACATAGAAATAAAGTAAACTTGTTTTGATCAAACTATTCATGAAAACCAAAATCCAAATCATGAAACGTGTGTGTTGTGCACTTGAGCATATCAACTATACTAAACTTTACAAATTGGATCTAAACACACTAACTAAACTATGGATACCTAAGTCTTCTTGATGATCTTCATCTTCAAGTTGACTTGCTCCAAAACTCCATCCATGGGCTAGGCAATGTGTGATCTTGACGCTTTGGCCCTGGAATCATCATGAAAAGCTTCTAAACACCTTGTTGAAGCTAATCACCAACTAATATCTTGGTTAATGATCTGAAACTTAAACAACACAAGATTATTAGTAAGCATAACTACATGAGTTAATCATCATCAAAACTAGGGTAGAAGGCCTTTGGGCCAACAATCTCCCCTTTTTGATGATGACAAAACTCATGGAGTTATATATGCATGGATTAAAGTTAAGCTTCAAAGAAGCTCCCCCTTAACTCATGCATAAACAAATAAATAAAATATATGCAATGAATGTACATAAACATGTATGCATCAATATGAATAAAACAGAAACACATGTTCTAGAAGCTCTAGTTACCAATTGAATTAATAAAGCATTAAAAAAAAAACACTAGATGCTCTAGATACCAATAAAAACTTAAAACTTACCAATAAAACTTAATATATGCAAAAACATAAGTATATATACATATATAAATATAAAAACATGTTAAACTCTCAAATAATTCTCCCCCTTTTTGTCAATCATCAACAAAGGGGTAAACAAAGTAAAATAAAATCAAACAAATTTTTCTCCTCCTTTTTGTCAAACAAAAAGATCAAGAAGGGGTTAAACAATCCAAACAATAAAATGAGGGGTAAAAATCTTGCTCCCCTTTTAAGTCAATCAAAACAATAAAACAATGTTCTCCCCCTTTTGTCTAAAACAAAAAATAAGGTCAATAAGGGGTGACTATAAACAACATGATATCAATAGATAAATATGTCAATGAAGCATCTTGATATCAATAAACAAAGATCAATAGATGTTATATGCTATATACATTCATGAAGAGGAAGACGCTAAGTTAGCTTCCCTACACATATGCATTACATGAAAGAGGAATGTTAAGCCCTAATTCATATGACACACATTATGTAATGTATAAGAGGAGATGTGAAGCTCCCCCTACACACGTGTACCACATAACGAAGAGATGTTAAGCTCTTCAATACAAGATACACTCATCATGAATCTATATGCATATAATCAATACAAATCAAAACTTTTGTATTTTTCAAAAAAAATTTAGATACCAATTTTAAGTAAAAATACATGAAACATCTTGATATCAATTGAAATTAAACATAATAAATTTTGAATGTCTAAACAAAATTTTGATACCAATTGTAAATAATTTTCATATTAAACATATGATACCAATATGAAATTCTCAATCATAAAGTAAGGGAGTGGGAAACAAATACCAATTGAAGAATCACCAATTGAAAGACAAAATTAAAATTTTCTCCCCCTTTATGAAGTACCAATAAAAAAGATGCATGGGCTTGATACCAATTTAAAAGTAATCAATTGAAACAAAATTGAAACTCAAGCACTAGCATAAACAAGATTTTGTGAAAAAAAAAAATGTATATCTTAAGCACAAATAAAAGTGTATGAAATAGAATGAGTACCAATCACCAATAGATGATACCAATTGAAAATATACATACACAATAAACATATGAGTATACAAAAAGATCAAAATGATAACAATTGAAAGAGTTCAATGATACCAATTGACATAGCAATAAGTTCAAGTGTATACATCATATTACAATACCTCCCAATCAAGGTTCAAGTTTTAAATGATTTTCATTTTAAAGCATACAAGACCATGATCTCCCATCCATCCGCCCATAAAGGGTAGGGGTTTTTAAAAATAGATTTGAAAAATAAGCTTTGTTTGAAAAAACACTACCAAAATGAAAAACTTGTTAACTAGTGTGAAATCCTTCAAGCAAGGAATAAACTAAAAATAATTTTCATAAAACATAAAATCCACATGATAATCAACACTCTAATTCAATTAGGCATAAATATGACTCATGAAAACAAAACATGAGCAAGCAATAAATGTGAGTGTACAAATAAAGTGTGAATATCATAATCATGAAAATTTTTCATTAAGCTCAATTATTCCTTAAACATGAAAACACGAAAATCATCAAAACTTATTTAACTTTCATGGCATATGTATGTCTAATACAAACTAAAGTATACATACATATCCGAAACACAACGAGTCCACAAAGTGTATATGCATGAAGGCACGTGGCTCAAAAGGATAAACATGTATATCTAATAGTTTGGACAAGATAGACATATACATGAAGTTAAACAATTAAACACAAAATCAACAAAAACTTCACCAAAACAAATTTCATTTCATGGTATATGTATGAATTGTCAACACAAGAAGTATACATACATATCCCTAAACACCATTGAGTCCATATATATAGATTTGCATGAAAGGCAAATGACTCAAGGGGTATACATGTATATCTTAAAGTTTGGCAGTACAACCATATACATGAAGTGAAAAACTCATAAAACAAATCCAAAATGGGAATACAAGTTTAAAATGTATGAATCATCAAAACTAGACTATACTAGCACATCTAATGGGTTCAAATAAGCAATCAAGCCCAAACATATATAAATTTATTTATGGCCCACTATATGTACAAGTATAAATCCTAGTTTAATGAAAACTAACATCTAAACAAGTAATCTTAACAAGAAGCATCAAAACACAATATAGAAGTTATCATGATAAAACTAAAACATGATTACTATGTAAATTCACATGCATTAGATTCATGATGTACATTATAGTTTAAACAAAAGTGAGAACACTAAGAATGGGTTCATACAAGCATGTGTGTCTCAAATACTATATATGTATGTCAAGGATCTAATAATCATGGCATTTACATACTAATCCATAGACAATGAAAACATGCTATAAAACATTAATATGAAAGCATGTAAAGAATAATAAGGAGTTAAGAATTGTTACCAAAACCTAGAAGGCAACTCTCCTTGTCTCCAAAACATGGTGGTCATCTCCACCAAATCTTCCTTTGAAAGTGATGCATCCAATTGATTTCCTTTAAGTCCGGAACGCATCCACTCCAAGGTGTCATCATTCTCACGTCATGTGAGAGCCCACACCTACATCAAAAACAATAGGAGGGGTGGTCTTTGGTACCCACATCTTGTTGGGTCCATGAGGGTTAGTCCCTTCCCTAACCCAAACAAATTTCTTTGCTAAATTTGAAACATTTAATCTATCATAACAAAATTTAGCAAGATGGCCTTTTCGGCCACAATGTGTACATGTGTACACATGAGCATACATGTGTTGATGGTGTCCGTGTGGAGCATGTGTATGCCGTGGAGGGTGTGCATGCATAAAAGTTGGAACTTGTTTCTTACGAACCAAGGTTCCAAGCGAGTGTGGTTCATGGCACATTGGCTCATAGTGGAGCCCAAACAAACTACTCTCTTCTTTAACAACAAATATCATCATTAATCCTAGAAGAAGAGGTACATGCATTAGGTAGATTAGATGAAGCTACACTAGCATGACAAACATGTGCATCAATTTTATTTTGCAAAACTTCATTTTTCTTTAAACAAATTTCTAAATCCTCTGAAATAGAATCAATTTTTATTTTCAAAGAATTATTTTCTTTTACAACAAAATCAACTTTAGAAGATAAATTTTCATTTTTCTTCAAAATAGCATGGCAATCATTTTTAGTTCTTAAAAATTCATTTTCTTTTAGTGCAAGTTCCAATTGAGATCTCAATGAATCCCTTTCATTATAAACCTCAACCTTCTCTTGCAAAACACAATCAAGTCTAGAATGCAAACTCTTATTTTCTTTTTCAATTTCTAGACTTTTCTTTTTCAGAATCTTATAATTTTCAATTAATTTTTCACAAACAATAGAAAGTTCTTCATTTAAAGCATGGGCATCAAAATTATCACATGAAGAACTAGAGCAATCATCACTATCTAAGTGGGGTTCCGAATGTACCTCAAGGGAGTCATTCCCTTGGACCATGAAGCATTGTGAATCAGATTCTCCACTAGATTCCTCTTCTTGAATTTGCACTTGAAGCTCCGAGGTGGTGGTTGTTGTTGTCAATTTGTTCCACACTGCAAAGGCGGAATCAATGTTAGAAACACACATAAGATAATCTTTAGGTAATGTGCTTCTAATGGCCTCTAGGGCTTGTGCATTGGCCCCTATATGATTGCGACCACTAAGGAAGGATTCCTTGGTAATAGCAAGATAAGCTTTATGACCTAGGGTTTGTAAATAAACGGTCATCCTAATCTTCCAAACATGAATGTTGGAAGGGTCATACATAGGTGGGGTCATGAAGGCCATGGTAAACTAAATGTGTGCAAACAAGCAAATGCAAACAATAGATTAGCAAGCAAATGGATCTCACTCCTAGGATGTTAAGCCTAAGTATCAGGAGCACTAGCTCTGATACCAATTGAAAAACACCTAGAGGGGGGGTGAATAGGTGTTAGTGCTAATCTAAAACTTAATGCAAAACTAAGTGCGCTAAATGAAGCTAATGCAAATTATGCACAAACTAATACAATACAACAAGTGTAGCCGAATTCCCCTTGCGAGGCTCTGGACTAACTCCCTTGATTCCCCTTTAAATGGGTTGAGGCGCTATGTGAAGCTCTTGTTGGATGAGTATAAGTTGGGCACACACACACAAGCAATCCAAGCAATCAAGGATATAGCAATATGGATTATGCAAGGCACAACACAAGCAAATAAATATGAATGAAGTATGATGCTTTGCACAAATGTAAAGAGAGAGTTTAGAGACAAGTGGATCAAACGCAAACACAAAGATATGTTTCGAGGTTCGAGCACCCTTGCTCTACATCCCCGCCTACATCACCGTGTAGGATTTCCAATCCACTATACCGTCCACCGAGGACTCTCACCGAGGGAACCTTCACCGAGAAGGATTTGTACAACAATGGAGTACCTAACTCCTCTCTCAAACAACCACCTCACAACCGAGAGGTAGGCCCGTAGCCAAATACAACAACCAACACCTCTACCGAAGAGGGTTACAACCAAATCTCCACCTCTCACTAGAGGGAGCAAACCAATCACCCGATCACCTCTACCAAAGAGGGATACAACAAGAATAAGGGTGTTTACAACAAGTGGTTCCAAAAACTACAAACTCAAACTCTCTTTCTTTTTCTCTTTTCTTTTCCACAAAAATAAGATCCTAATAGATTAGGATAGTATGATAGCTCAAGTGTGGAAAACTAGGTGTTTGGAAAACAAGCAATAAAGAAAAACACTTGGGAAAATTCTTGCAAAAGATATAGAATGAAAACCAAGACAAATCTCCCAAAATATTCTTTTCTTTCATTTTTCCAAAAACCTAAAACAATAAAGATTGAAAGATTAAAGCCCCAAACACCTTTTAAAAACTTGTTTTAAACACTTCAGAAAACCAGAATTTTTTCTCTTCAAAAACTTGGCCAAAATCCCCAAAGAGATGGGGTTTTTATAGCCCCAACAGAAAACTAGCCGTTAGAGCTGAGCTGGCAGCTCTGACAGGCAGCGGTCGACCGGGTCGACCGGCCCGGTCGACCGCCAACGGTCAGAAATATGACCGTTGGGCAACTGCGGTCGACCGGCCCGGTCGACCCAGAAAAACAGAGAGCAGAGCTCTCGACCCGGTCGACCGGCCCGGTCGACCGTTTTGTGTCTGCCCAGACGTGCACATCTGTGCACGTCGGTCGACCGACCAGCCTGTCAGCACAAAAAAAGACAGAAAATTTGAAAAAATATTTTCTAAAAAATATTTTATCTCTTTTAAAAATACCATAAAAATTGTTTTATCATTTTATATTGAAACTCAAACAAGTGATAAAAATTCCAAGACAATATATCAACATATCAATTCATTTTTTTTGTGTCTTGCCAATTTTATCAAAAACAAAACTTGTATTTTTATCAAACTTGATTTTTCAATAGGAAATCTGATTTTCCTAAAACTTATAGAAATACAAAAACATGATATTTGAACATTATTAAGCATGATGCATATGGACATAGGTCTAATATACATTCAACAAATATATCATAGTTTTTGTCTTTAATTTCAAAAATATGTTTTATACCAAAACATAAAACTACATGAATAGGTATGTCAAACTAAGTTTGTATAAGTCATATAAGCATGTATGTATATCTAGAACATATCTAATATACATAGAAATAAAGTAAACTTGTTTTGATCAAACTATTCATGAAAACCAAAATCCAAATCATGAAACGTGTGTGTTGTGCACTTGAGCATATCAACTATACTAAACTTTACAATTGGATCTAAACACACTAACTAAACTATGGATACCTAACTCTTCTTGATGATCTTCATCTTCAAGTTGACTTGCTCCAAAACTCCATCCATGGGCTAGGCAATGTGTGATCTTGACGCTTTGGCCCTGGAATCATCATGAAAAGCTTCTAAACACCTTGTTGAAGCTAATCACCAACTAATATCTTGGTTAATGATCTGAAACTTAAACAACACAAGATTATTAGTAAGCATAACTACATGAGTTAATCATCATCAAAACTAGGGTGGAAGGCCTTTGGGCCAACAATTCCTATATAGATTGTGATGATAACCATAACTTTTCGTATCAGAATTATGACCCTCAAATCAATTCGTGCATCCAACCAAAACATATTTTTCCTCAAAAGATAGCACATATGACAAATGATGAAAGGATACAAAATTATCTGACTAAAGTTGTCAGTTTGATGTAGAGGAAGCAAAGCCTATTCATTCAGATGTAAATATAACCAAATGACCACATAGAGAAAAAAAATTCATAATTCAACATTTTAAACAGAAGGAAAGATATTTCAGTATCCAACACTTGACTTCAAATGAAACAATAAAAGTTTTCGTGTCAAAAGCTTTCTTCCCCATTCACTACAGGTCGAATGCTCGTCTATGAAATGTAGAGGACCAATATTGGGTCATGTGTGACACCTTCGCGAGTGCAGAAACCTACCACATCAATGGCACAACTTACACCTAAGAAGCCACTATTGTTAACCCTCTAAGCTCTTTCGACTAGTATATTATAAAGAGGAGCAAACAGAGAAAAGGTTTGCACCTGTGAAGATCATCTCCAGCATAGAAAAGCCAAAGAGCCATAGCTTGCCATATAGAAAACAAAACAGATTTCTATATATCCATTCCAGTGCTGATATTTTTCTTTATTTTGAGAAAGAAAAAGAGAAACCAGGACAATCAATGTACGGTGGGTAATGGGTTGAGGCTGGACCAAGGCAAGATGGGCTTGGCATGAAAATATTTGGGACATGATAATGAAAATAGTACTCTGGGTATGACCCAAAACTTACAACCCAGTTTATTATTATGTCGTACGTGAGCTTGCCTTGCCCGGCACGTATGGCTGGGGCCACGGCCCATTCAAGGCACGAATGGAGCTCTGCTTGAGCCTCCAATTAATGGCACAATAACATGTACTATTTAATGAATTAGTCTATGAGTCTATTAGTCATTTAAACTTTCAGATCTCATTCTCTCATTTGAATCATTTGTCATCTCGTCCTCACTTTAATTCTCAAACCAAACAACAAAGTGAAAACCCTAGCAACTCTCAACAATCCTCTGCCGGATTAGGCACAAAGTAGGAGACCCAAATCAGGCATGAATAGGCTGGCCTGATTCAAGCACAAATGGGGGCATGAATAGGTTGGCTCACTATCGAGTGGGACTGGTACATAGGCGTATAGGTATGGGCTCAAATAGTATTATGGGCCATGCATAGACCTAACTGTTTTTACATGAGTCATGCCTAGACTTAACTAGGCACAACATATCACAACCCATTGCCAACCCTAAATCAATTTGGTGGTTATAGAAAGTGGTATATGTTGATGTCATTAAGAACACATGATGATGAATGCCGAAGTAGTTATGGTCACATTAGTGAGTTTCTGGTTACATAAAGACAAGACTAAGGGTTTGTAGCAACAACAAATTTCATGTCATGTGCTCAATCTATATAATCAAGAAGTATCCTAATGAATGTCACTTCACGACGTTTACAACGCAAGGATAAATGTAGGAAAGAAAGCCTTGACTTATAAGGGAATAAATGGCAACAGAAAGCTAGATTGGTAAAGGCAGCGGAAAATTAGACCTTTCCATTCCATGTGATTCCCAAAATGTCCAGTTTCATTGTCTTGCTTAAGTGGAGTGTGATATGAAGATATGCCAAATAGGATCAAACGTAGTCCCACTAAGTAAAGACGCACTTCAAGGGTATAATGGGATAGATCACGTGAGCTAATGCTAAGCCCCACAAAATGATAAATATTGTCCAAAATGTTAGGGTGAACAATCAAATAATAAAAGAGAAATAAGATATAGAATAAAAGCAAGTTAAAGAGAGTATGATGGAAAATTGGTTGAAGTAAGGATATGCATGTTTGACAAGAGCTCTGTGTGCTTATATAAGGCGGCGATTGGAATGATTAAAAAGTGGGGTAAAGGGCCAAATATGTTTGATGACAGCACATATTACCCTTGGGAGGAAAGAGGAAAGGAGCACTTAAAGCCTAAATAATCGGGTGAGGTTTAATGGTTTGGAAGTGACACTTTGAATATTTGAAAAATGAAACTGTTATTTATAGTTCTCCCCAAACTACAAGCTGTAATTTTAAAAGAAGCTAGATGAATATAATATTATAAGCAAAAAAATAACATACGACTTATGATTTTATATTTTATCACAGAGGCCACTCTCCCTTTCCTCCTACACCTTTCTTTTCCTTGTCCAACCAGAATTTGCATGCATTCTTGATTTCTTATTTCCTCCTGTAATCACCCAAGTATGTACCATACAACATTAGAAACTGGTATGTACCATACAACGTAACAAAGCATTATCCAGCACAATATATTGATTTTTTTTCTAGAATAACGATTTACTCAATATATAATTTGGATACATCTTGTACATTACCATTAAAAGGCGTCTTTTAATGATCCAAAATTAAGAGGATACTGTTTTAAAATATCTTACAAATATATGACTGTCTAGAAATTTTCATTGTCACGCGTTTCAATGTTACTCCAAAACGCAGCTCCTTGTATTTACTTTTAGGATTGGCCAACCTAACTGCTCATATAAATATAAGAAAGCAATTCCTTCTTATTTTTTCTTTCCATTCTTGCTCTAATGAACTAGACAGTGTGCCCTTATATTTACTTCTCAGGTAGGCCAACTCAAATTGTTAAATCAGTGTTATGGAACAAAGAAATTTTCTCGAGTTGCCTCCAGTCCTCTCTGTTCATTAAATCTTGTTGACTCTCCTCATCTTTTTCTTCTCTTGTTCCGGACATTAAAAAACAATGGCTTCAGCCCCCCAAAGTTCATTTCAGTCCATTCCAAATTCAGAATTATGCACCTTTTCTCTTCCAGGAAAAAAAAAAGAAAGAAAGAAAGGGAAACCTTTCGAGCCTAGAAATAGGTTTATAAGATGTTAACCATACATATGGGTGCTCAAATTGGCGTCTAGATAACAGACCCAATTTCTTACCACGCCAACTAACGATCACATGAATTCAAATAGTATGGATAGCAAACTGTCATCCCATAGAATTTACCCAATTTTCTCTGCGCATACACAAACAAACAACTGCTAGACATACCCTACACAAATGCATAAAATAATACATACACACAGACAAACAACTGCTTGAGATATTGTGTCCTACTCAACAAACTCAAACACATTCAAAATTTGTTATCACCTAACTTAAATTAAAGTAACATAATGGGTTTCTTTTTGGAAAAAGTAATCAACCCGGCCTGATTCATAAATTTTAACTAAAAGATATTTTTTAAAAAAAATTAGATGTACAGACAATCTAATGACCTTTGCATTTACAATTCAGAGAAGTAAACTAAAGGTAAAATCAAGTAAGAAAGTAAAAAGTTATTTGAGAAATCATGGCTTGATATTTGATGTTAGTATAGGACATTAACATTTATTGTTTATGATTATCTAATGATAAAAATTAGTTGCTTCATCTTCCCTATTTGTGTAGGGGAATGTTTAAGCTTGCTCACTCGTTTCAGGGGTTTAAACTGAACTAAGTAAAACTAGACATATCCTTTAAGAATTTATTCGCAAGTCACTCTTTTATCGAACAATACCTCAAATAATGTACTTGACACCAACTCACTAAGGGTTAACACAAGGTGACCAACAATTAGTGGTTCAGTTTTTTGGCAACTGTTCTGTGAAGCCATCTACCAAAGTTTAACTCAAACAGGCTAACCCCTGTTTGGTGGGGAAATTTCTGATAATATTCATTGATCCAGGTATGGCAACCCCTTTGTTTGAGAGCTTATGGGTGCATTTTAAGGTGTGAGTGAAAGAGTGCTGGCACAGCTATAATTGTGCGTGTGTGTGTATGCGTGCAAGCATGTGTATCATTACTTTTAATCTCAATTATAAGCAAGAATTATACTGATTAAAGCACTATTAAATGAATAAGAACAATATATAAATATTGAACTATGCACCAAATATCATTTGAGACATCAAGAAAGAAAAATCACTTTTCCATCATTTGTTAAGAAAAAAAGTACACAGACAAAGACTGTATCAAATAAACATCAAGCCACTGTATGACATGTGGATCACTAGTGGAGAAGACACCATGTTCCAGTTTCTCAGTAATAATAGAACTCTATTTAATTTTAGTTTCTTTATTTTAAGTTTTTTTATTTGGAATTGTATTTTTATTAGGAGTTTAGTTTCTTTATATTGGAATTGTAATTCTATTTTGATTAGGAGTTTTAGTTTAAGTTGTATTCAATTTTGTACAAGCCTATTAAAGGCCTCTTATATCAATCAATGAAATCAATGAAGATATGAAAGTTTTTCCTCAAACTTGTGAGTGATCTCTCTCAAAATTTCTCTTTGGTGGAAAGTCCTAGAGAACCCTAGTTTAGAGCGTGAACCCTAATTAGTCTATCCTTTTTTCTCATCTCTTTTTCCTTCTCAAAACCCTTGTTTCTATTGTTGCAAAATTGATAGGCTCTGATACCAATTGTTGTGACTCCCGGATCGATGTTAGCGGAACTTGACAATATGAACAATACTTGCAAAAAGAAAACTTAATGTAAAGTAAAATAGCAATGCCTAGACAAAAGAGTAACAAAGAAAGAACACAAGGATTTAACATAGTTCGACCCAAACTTGGCGTCCACAAGGAGAGAACTTGAGAGAGCTTTATTAATAGACTTGGTACAAAGAGATCTAACCTTTCTCTTTATGCAACAAAAGTATTCACCTTCCACTTGATTCTAATCTTAAATTACAAGAGTATTACCTCTCTCTATGTACCTTTAACTTGCTCCTCTTTTTTAGCTTCCTCTGGTCTCCTTGCTTGAGATTCTCTGTTGTAGAAACTCCTTGAGACTTGTTTTGTTGAGACAATTACAATACTTGGTTATAATATTTATTTATAGGATTTTACAATACAACTCCTATTTGAACTATGAGATGATCTTGGTCTTTGGATGGTTGAAGAATCTTGATCAATTATTTTAGGAATTGAACTCCTTAATCTAGAAGGATTCTAGACCTTTTAATCTTTAAAAATAAATCTTCATTGAATAGGAATTAAATATTATTCATACTCCTCCTGAAAAAGAAAACTTGCAATCACCTAAAAAGGATACTGCTTCATCTTCATTTGCTTCTTCTGCTTCAAGCCATCATCTTCTCCAACTCAACTGGATTTTCTTGGACCATCATCTCTTCTTGAAAAAATAAGACAAAATCTAACAATCTCCACCATGACTTGTTTTTCAAGCCTTTAGCACAACTTGAGATTTCGGATTAATACCTTGATTCTTTTCTTAATTGTAACCGTACTGTGAAACTTTTAACTCTTGCCCCCTCCCCGAAGCCTTTGGCTGATTTACCGCCATGCCTTGGGCCATCTCAGGCCTTACCTGAGTGCACCCTTTCTTTTTCCCGCAACACTTTGACCCGGTTCACGTCCCGTTGCAGTCTTCTTTGAAGCTCTACCTCGCGATGAACTCCCTTCCAAGCTTATCCTTGAAAATTCACCTCAAATTGAGTTCCCTTTTTTTAGCTTGTATAACCCTCCACACTTCTCTCTTTCCAAGATTATCACGTCTCCTTGGTTGACTGTGACGACACCTTATTGCACTTGGATCCGGTATCCTTCTTTGTCGAGCACCCTTATAGATATTAAATTATACCGTGCCTCCGGGACATACCAGACTGCCTCCAAAGCACGCACTGTCCCATCTCTTCTTGTAACCATGACTGTCCCAGTCCCGATGACCTCGTAAACTGAGCCATCCACCATTTTGACAATCCCTTCCTCCTTTACAACTAAAGAGTTATTGAACAGCTCTTTTTTGGAACATACATAAACTGTGCTACCTGAATAAAATATCCAACCTTTATCTTGAGAAGTGTTATTTTCGTAAGAAGTCATTAATATTTCGGTGCCCTCTACACCGCTTGCTACGTCTGCCTCCACAGCTTGCCCCTTCTTCTTCAGCCACTCTTACCGATGCTTGCAGTCATTCTTCCAATGACCTTCCTGTGATAAAAGTGACACGCCTTTGATGAGCTTGGACCTTTTCTTCCTTCTCTTCCTTTCCTTCCCCTGACCACCAAACCCAATCATGTCTGCTCCTCTTGATTTGGCATTTCCTAATCTCATTAGGCAAGAGAGTTGGCGTGACCTCCTCCAAGATGAGAGTTTCCTTACTGCAGAGTATGGTGGTGACGATGTGATCATATGACTCTTGAAGAGAACTGAGAAGTATCAACGCCTTGTCCTCCTCGTCGCTCTTGATATCAAACAGCTAGAAGCTCGCTAATGACCTTGTTGAAGAAGTTTAGATGCTCCAACACTGCTGTCCCTTCCTTCATGCGTAGCCCATATAGTTGTTTCTTGAGATACAGCTTATTGGAGAGGCTTTTTGTCATATATAACGTTTCTAACTTTGACCACAATCCTGTAACCATTTCTTCATCTATCACGTTGTACATAACCTTGTCTGCGAGACATAGTTGGATCGTGCTTGCCGCCTTTAGATCCATCTCCTCCCAATCCTCGTTAGACGTACCTACAGGTTTTGCTGACTTATCTTGTAAGGTCTTGTGAAGACATTGTTGCACCAGCAACGTCTTCACCCTCTTTTGCCATAAGCCGACGTTTCCCTTGCCATTGAACTTCTCAACCTCGAACTTTGCTGTAGAACTTCCTATCTTCGACATATCGCCCTTCGTCAACTTGAGCTCTGATACCAATTGTTGCGAAATTGATATGCTCTGATACTAATTGCTGTGACTCCCAGGATCAACGTTAGCGAAACTTGGCAATATGAATAGTACTTGCAAAAGGAAAGCTTGATGTAAAGCAAACTAACAATACCTAAAAAAAAGAGTAATAAAGAAAGAACACAAAGATTTAACGTGATTCGGTCCAAACTTGGCCTACGTCCACGGGGAAAGAATTTGAGAGAGCTTTATTAATAGACTTAGTACAAAGAGATCTAACCTTCCTCTTGATGCAACAAGAGTATTCACTTTCTACTTGAATCTAACCCTATATTACAAGAGTATTACTTTCTCTCTATGCAATGCTCCTCTTTCTTAGCTTCCTCTGGTCTCCTTGCTTGAGATTCTCTGTTGTAGAAACTCCTTGAGACTTGTTTTGTTAAGGCAATTACAATGCTTAGTTATAACCTTTATTTATAGAATTTTACAATACAACTCCTATTTGGACTATGAGATGATCTTGGCCCTTGGATGGTTAAAGAATCTTGATCAATCCTTTTAGGAATTGATCTCCTTGATTTAGAAGGATTCTAAACCCTTTCATCTTTAGAAACAAACTTTCATTGAATAGGAATTAAATCCTATTCATACTCTTCCAAAAAAAGAAACTCGCAATAACCTGAAAAGGAAACTACTTCATCTTAATTTGCTTCTGCTTCAAGCCATCTTCTCCAACTAATTGGATTTTTTGGACCATCATCTCTTCTTGAAAAAGCAAGGCAAAAATCCTAACATCTATAAACTCAATTCTCTATTATTCCAATTCTCTTATTGATCTCCAATCCGAAGTTTTAGTTTCTATTTCACAAAAAAAATTAGAAAAATCTTTCTTCTAATTCTCTATAAATTTTTCCTCACACAAAAAAAATCTTTACAACAGTAAGCGCTATAGTACGACGCTACAATAATTTGCTACAGTACCCTAATGCTACAGTACCTCAGCTTCTACAACATCGATTGCCACAATCCATTAAAGTGTTTAAGATTTGTTTCGGTCGTAACTCTCATCCGAAGTCTAAAGCATGCACAGTTCGAAGTGTTGGATTCGTAGAAAGGAGCCCTACATATCTACAATTATCACAAGGACATTGAGATCACACCTGATCCTCAGTAGGTACATGTGGGTAATTTCTTAAGAAATTAATCCACACACCAAAATAATGTAGTGAATATAATCAAATCACAGAAAAGCCAATGCAAACACAGAGAGTTACGTGAAAAACCGAATGAGAGAAAACCATGGAGAGAAATTTCACTATAATAATGGCGATTCCAATGGACTTCTCTAGTGTGCTAAGGGTTTCTGGGCTCAATTTTTTGTCCTTTTCCACATGGGAAGGGATTTATCATTTATACAAGTTGTGTCTTTTTAGATATAGCTACAGAATTCAGTTTTGTTTGAATACTTAGCCTCTTATCTCGGAGGCGATTTAGAGCTAACCATCCGGCTTTAAATTGATTGGGAAGAGTCCATCTTTATCTGATTCTCTGTATCCAACTGCTGATATGGTTGATCTGTTCCCGAGCTATAATTGTAGAGTTCAAATAAGATATCATATAAATCATGTGTTTACATTATTGCAGCATAATTTTTAAATTTAGCACTCCAATATTTAAAAAACTTTTCTTCACGTCTAGAAGTGAGAAATGAATTAAAGGAGGCCATTAAAAGATTAGAGCCGGATTTGAATAAACAAGCAAGAGCTATTAATGATGTAAGCTATCTAATAATTTATTTATTCAATCAATATAATGTTATGCACATATTAACACTAATGATGTAGATTCTCGCAGATAAAATTATCTGTGGATGGAGTGGGAGAATTTGAAAGCTCACTGACTAGCAGAGCAGTACAACAATCTCTTCCGACTGATTGATTAATTAACTATGGTGAAGAAACTCCCAATCTGTAAAAAATTGCCATCAAAATTTTAAGCCAAACATGTTTTTCATCTGGTTGTGAAAGAAATTGGAGCACGTGGTTGCTGATTCATACAAAACTGCACAACCGATTGGTAATAAAAAAGTTACATAAACTAGTGCTTGTGCATTACAAAATACAATTGAGAGTAAGAAACTTGACATGCCAAAGCAACAATGATGATTATTACAACTCAATTGATCTGAACAATATTTTCAATGATGATATATTGGATGAGTGAATTCGGAAAGAAGAACAACCAATGTTACCACCAGATGACTTAAGTTGGTAGGATGAAGGTATTCATCATAGTGACGAAAGTGGCGGTGATGGCGGTGATGATGACGACAGTGATGGCAGTAATGGGGGTGATGATAACGATGGTTATGGCGGTGACGGTAGCGATGATGATAGAGACTCATAGACAGTGTTCTAAATATCACCGATATAACCCCGATATTGCGCCGATATTGCGTTTACGGCACCTAGCCGCAATGATTTGGCACATCCAAACCGATATAGCGTTTTTCATCCAAATCGCCGATAAATAGGCATGAACCCGATATATTGGCTGCAATTTCAGCGATTTTGAACTGATATAGCATTTTACACCTAATTTTTAGGTTAGGTATTTGGATAATTCGAGTGATGTGGCAATGTGATATTTTTAAAGATTCTACACTTGGGTAGTGATTATGGATTCATAGGTTTAATGCAAGTTATCGAGTGAAGTGTATCTTAAACATATAAGTATGATGTTTTATATAGATTTATATAATTTATACATATATTGTCTTATTGAGATGCGATTTAAGACAAGAAGATATGTATATTACAGTCCGATTTTGACATCTAATTTTAAAAAATATCCCCGATATATCCCCATCTACGATAAATTTTTCCGACCGATGTAACCGCTGTGGCCGCCATTTAAAACACTGCTCATAGAGTTATGGAAGCCAACGAGGTGGTGCTATGACATAGAATTTAAAGTATTATGCCACACAAAGTACAGATCAAGGAGGCCGAGCGGGGATTTCACAACAGAGTAGGCATTTTAATTGGTTGGTTGATTTGAGTTCTAGTGATGATTATTTGAATGGACATGATAACTACTCACATGATTACCATAGTCTTGAAGGTCACTTACAGGGATTGGATTTGACATCAGGCCAACATTCTAGCACTGATTATTTCAGCACAGGTGAATATTCTACTAGCAGTGCTGAATATCGAGATTTTGGGAATTATCACTATGGAGATGATATTGCACAACACCCACCGCCATATTACTCTGATGTTAGACCTTTAGCCAATCATCTCAACCAACTAGATCTCATAGACAAACATACTATAATCCTTATAGAAACTATACACATAGTTTCTATACTTATCGCGGGGAATATGATAATGATGAGTTTGTACCTTATCGGAATTCAATGTGGAAATGACTACATCAGCAGGTATTTATTAATGTATTCTGTGCAATTTACTATATTATGCATGTAATTTGATATATTTCTACCGACAATGCGTGTATTTATGCTTTCGCTTTATGTTGAGTGTGCTAGGTAATAGGTTTTGGACATATGATACATGAATATTGATGTCTATATTTTTTAGGATTTGTCGTAATTTTTTTAGAATTTTTCAGCTTTCTACGTAGCGTTTTGCGCGTAATGCCCAAGTCCAATCCGAGACGCTTAGACCAATCCGTCTCGATGCCTGCCGAGTCACGGCCGAGACCGCGACTTTGAAACATGCTTGAGCAGGCTTGAGTTGCAAAAGGCGTGGAAGGTGTCTGAACTGCAGGGGAAGGTTGCTTCAGCCCAGTCGGAGATCTCTTCGGGAGCAGATCAATGAGGAGCGTGCGGAGAAGCTGTCGCTCAAGTGCGTAGTCCTTTTGTTAAAAAATAACCTGGAAAATCGGGATAAGGATGTAGAGGAATTGAGAGCCGAGATTCTCGTCAGTCGAATCGTTATGACGAGCTTTGAAAGGATCATTATACGCTGCTTGGAGAGACACAGAGTTGCGTTCTTCGATCATAATACTTAACTCAAGCGGTCCAGCAGAGGGCTCCGGAGGATGGCCTAGCTTCCGACCCAGGGTCTCGGATAGCCAATCGAGGAAGTTGACTGATCAGGTTGGGAGCTCTGGCGACTGGCATGGGAGACCTCACAGATTGTCGGAGGGCCGAGGAGGTAGTCCCAGGCGGAGTTAAATAGCTCCCCCTTTTTGTAAGATCTAATGGAACAAGAAGATAAGTTCGCCATTTTCTTTGAGTCGTCGCACTTGGCGCTCCTGTGTGATGCCTTTAAATTTTCTGTTTACTTTGTTGTTGTGTTTGCTCGGGTTGCTGATTTGATTCTGAAACATTTGAAGTGGTTTGGCATGTACTTCCCGAGTGAAGAATCCTTCCCGAAGGGGGGAGGCTTTATGTTTTGAGATATGTTGTAACATCCGTCCTTTGGAGGGTCGCTCGAAAAGTCGACGTCAGGGTGAAGATCCGTCTAGGGGGCTCCCAGAGAGAGCCACGTCGGTTGTTTTTCCCTTGTAGTATACAAGTTAGGACCCTTATAGACTGTTGACTCTCTCGAGTGGTCGTCAAGGTAAGAACTTGTATAGGCTGACTCTGAGCAGCCATAGTAGGCGAGTCCCCGTCTTTTAGGGGGCTCCCCGAAGGATAGCCGCGGGGACTGTTTTTTCTTGTAGCCATCAGGGTAGGACCCGTATAGGTTTTGACTCACTCGAGTGGCTGTTAAGGTGAGAACCTGTCCAGGCTGACTCCGAACAGTCATAGTGGGCGATTCCTTATCTTTCAGGGACTCCCCAAGGAATAGCCGCGGGGGCTGTTTTTCCCTTGTAGCCATCAGGGTAGGACCCGTATATCCTTTTTATTCACTCAAGTGACCGTCAAGATGAGAACCTGTCTAGGCTAACTCTGAGAAGTCATAGTGGGCGAGTCTCCGTCTTTCAGAAGGCTCCCCGATAGATAGCTGCGGGGGCTATTTTTCTCTTATAGCCATCAGGGTAGGACCCGTATAGGCTTTTGACTTACTAGTATGGCCATCAAGGTGAAAACATGTCTAAGCTGACTTCGAGCAGTCATAGTGGGCGAGTCCCAGTCTTTTAAGGGGCTCCCCGAGGGATAACCGCGGGGGCTATTTTTTCCTTGTCGTCAAGGTCGGACCCATATATCCTTTTTATTCATTTGAGTGGCTGTTAAGACAAGAACCTGTCTAGGCTAACTAAGATCAGTTATAGTAGGTGATTCTTCGTCTTTCAGGGGGCTCCTCGAGTGATAGTCGAGGGAACTGTTTTCCCTTGTAACTGTCATGGTAGGACATGTATAGGTTGTTAACTCACTCGAGTGGTCGTCAAGGTGAGAACCTGCTAGGCTGACTCTGAGCAGTCATAGTTTGTAGTCGTCGGGTTAGGACCCTTATAAGCTGTTGACTGAGTTTGTCGTACTAGAGAAGACAATGAACATCAAAGTAAAAGAATCTACATAAATTCATTGGATATTACAAGGTTTTAACACGTATTATCGTTTTGAGTGAGAAGAATTTTGTTGCCTGTCTGGGGTCTTCTTGTCTGCCGGGGGTCTTCTTGTCCCGAATGTTGTCGAGGAGCGAGATGTTTAGTCGACAGTCTCGACAGGGGACTCTCCGACCTCACGATCTCCCTCTACATCGAGGATGAACTCGTCCAGATATCCATGTTGAACTAGGTCCTCAAGGTATCTTTTGAGGGCCCAGCAATGCTGGGTGGCGTGTCCCCAACTAACGTGAAAAGAACAGTTCCCTACTTCCAGGAAATCTATGTCGTGCTTGGATATCTTAGGGAGCTTTATTCATGGTTGATGCTTGATGATGTGAAGAATCTGGTTAATGACAACCTCAAAGGGTGAAGACTGAGGCGTCCTCGGTTTTCGCCATTGTCAGGGAAGCATTCTTGTGAGTTGGGTGTGATGTTCCTATGCACTCTTTTTCGAGCTATCGACTTGGAGGCTCTCAGGGTCCCCATGTGGATTGGTTACATTAGAGCGCATCTTGTTTAGCTTGAAACGTAGGTCGGTCAGGGCCGTTGGATGTTGGTTGACCTCAGGGGAGTTGTCCACCTAAATCTCCCTAGCACCCTGAAAAACACCTAGAGGGGGGTGAATAGGTGTAAGTGCTAATCTAGGAACTAAATGCGCTAAATGCGGAAGCTAATGCAAATATTGCAAACAAACTTAGTACAATCAACAAGTTTAGCCGAATTCCCGTGAAGGGCTCTGGAATAACTCCTCTTGATTCCCCTTGAATGGGTTGAGGTGCTATGTGAAGCTCTTGTTGATTAAGTATAAGTGAGGCACACACACAATCAATCCAAGCATATAATGAATAAGCAATATGAATCAATGCAAGGACAACACAAGTAAATAGATATGATATGGCAATATGAATTATGCTCAACACAAGCAAATATGATGTGATGTTATGAATGATGCTTTGCACAAATTAAAGAGAGAGAGTTGAGAGATAATGGATCAAACGCAAACACAAGGATATGTTTCGAGGTTCGAGCACCTTGCTCTACATCCCCGCCTACACCACCGTGTAGGATTTCCAATCCACTATAGGAGTACCGAACTCCTCTCTCAATGCCACCGAGGCAATACAACCACAATCCACCTCTACCGAAGAGGGATAAGGCCCGTAGCCAATACAACACAATCACCTCTACCGAAGAGGGATCCAAACACAATACCACTCCGATCAACCTCTACCAAAGAGGGATACAACAAAAGCAAGGAGGGTTTACAACTTAGAGGCTTAACCTCAAACACTTCTCTTTTTCTCTCTTTTCCACAAAACAAGGATCCTAATAGATTAGGATAGAATGATAGCTCAAGTGTGGAAACAAGGTGTTTTTGGAAATAAGCAACAAAGAAAAACTACTTGGGAAATCTCTTGTAAAAGATAGAAAATGAAAATCAATACAATCTCCCAAAACCCTAGTTTTCTTTGATTTTCCAAAAACCCAAAACAATAAAGATGAGAAGTTTAAAGCCCAAAAAACTCTTTTAAAACTTGTTTTAAACTCTGAAAAACTGGGATTTTTTCTCTTCTAAAAACCTTAGCCAAAAACCCAAAGAGATGGGGTTTATATAGGCCAAACCAGAAACTAGCCGTTAGGCTGATGTGGCAGCCTGACAGGCTGACAGTCGACCGGCCCGGTCGACCGCCAACGGTCAGAAATGTGACCGTTGGGCAACCACGGTCGACCGGCACGGTCGACCCAAACAAACAGAGAGCACTGCTCTCAGACCGGTCGACCGTCCGGGTCGACCGTCCCAGTGCTGCCAAACGTGCACAGATTTGTGCACGTCGGTCGACCGGCCCGGTCGACCGACTTCAGCCAAGTCGACTAGGTCAGTTGACTTAGTCGACTGATTGAAGCCTGGAACAGAAAACTGGGTCAAAAAAACAGTTTAAAAATATTTTGAAAAATCTTTTAAGTCTTCTAAAAATCTACAAAACTTGTTTTGACATTTTATATTAAAACACAAACTTGTGATAAAAATTTCAAGACATATATCAATCATATCAATTCATTTTTGAGTTTTGCATATTTTATCAAAAACAAAACTTGTATTTTTATCAAACTTGATTTTTCAATACATGAATAGGATAGTCAAAATAAGTTTGTCTAGCAAGTTTAAAGCATGTATGTATATCTAGAACATATCTAATATACATAGAAATAAAGTAAACTTGTTTTGATCTACTATTCATGAAAACCAAATCCAAAACATGAAAACGTGTGTGTTTGTGCACTTGAGCATATCAATTATACTAAGCTTTACAAATGGATCTAAACACACTAAACTATGGATACCTAAGTCTTCTTGATGATCTCCATCTTCAAGTTGACTTGCTCCAAAACTCCATCCATGGGCTAGGCAATGTGTGATCTTGAAGCTTTGGCCCTGGAATCACTATGAAAAGCTTCTAAAACTCCTTTGTTGAAGCTAATCACCAACTAATATCTTGCTAATGATCTGAAACTTAAACAACACAAGCTTATTAGTAAACATAACTACATGAGTTAATCATCATCAAAACTAGGGTGGAAGGCCTTTGGGCCAACAATCTCCCCCTTTTTGATGATGACAAAACTCATGGAGTTATATATGCATGGATTAAAGTTAAGCTTCAAAGAAGCTCCCCCTTAACTCATGCATAAACAAATAAACAAAAGATATGCAATGAATGTACATAAACATGTATGCATCAATATGCATAAAACACATAAACAAGTTCTAGAAGCTCTAGATACCAATTAAATTAACAAAACATTAACAAAAATACTAGATGCTCTAGATACCAATAAAAACTTAATATATGCAAAAACATAAGTATGCATGTATAAACATAAATTATTCTCTCCCTTTTTGTCAATCATCAACAAAGGGGTAAACAATCAAAACAATAAAATGAGGGATAAAAATCTTTCTCCCCCTTTTTGTCAATCAAAACAATAAAACATTGTCCTTCCCCTTTTTGTCTAAAACGAAACAAGGTCAATAAGGGGTGACAATCAATTAGGATATCAATTGAAAATATGTCAATGAAGCATCTTGATACCAATTGAAAGTAAACAAAGATCAATAAATGTTTATATGCTATATACATTCATGAAGAAGAAGACGCTAAGTTAGCTTCCCTACACATATGCATTACATGAAGGAGGGATGTTAAGCCCTAATTCACATAACACACATTATGTAATGCATAAGAGGAGATGTGAAGCTCCCCCTACACACGTGTACCACATAAAGAAGAGATGTTAAGCTCTTCAATACAAGATACACTCATCATGAATCTATATGTAGAAGAGATGTTAAGCTCTCCTTGCATATAGTTAATATAAATCAAAACTTTTGTATTTTTTTTCTTTAAAACAAAATTTTTAGATACCAATTTAAAACACAAGACATCTTGATATCAAAAGATAGTATTTTTTTAAGTCATATAAACAATTGAAATGACTATTTTCTATCATAAAGCAAGGGAGTGGAAAACTAAATACCAATTGAAATATGAAAATCGAATTTTCTCCCCCTTTATGAAATACCAAACAAAAACTATGCATAGGCTTGAAATAAGATACCAATTGAAAACTAAATCAATTGGAATGAAGTTGAAGCTCAAGCTCTAGCATAAACAAAATTTGTGTGAAAAATTTATATCTTAAGCACAAATAAAACAAGTATATGTGTATGAAATAGAATGAGTACCAATCACCAATAGATGATACCAATTGAAAATATACATACAAATAATCATATGAGTATACAAAAGAATCAAGATTGATACCAATCGAAAGAGTTCAATGATACCAATTGACATAACAATAAAAGCATGGTATAACTCATATAACTACCTCCCATCTCATGCACAAGTTTAAAATGATTTTCAATATAAATATACAAGGCATGGACTCCCATCCAACCTCCCGTGGATGGTAGGGGTTTTCAAAAATGGATTTGAAAATAAGTTTTGTTTGAAAAACTCTACCAAAGTGAAGAATACGAACTAGTTAAAATGGAAATTTTTGTTAACTAGTGCGAAATCCTTCAAGCAAGGAATAAACTAAAAATAATTTTCATAAAACATGAAATCCACATGATAATTAACACTCTAATTCAATTAGGCATAAATATGACTCATGAATACAAAACATGAGCAAGCAATAAATGTGAGTGTACAAATAAAGTGTGAATATCATAATCATGAAATATTCAATTAAGCTCAATTATTCCTTAAACATTGAAAACACGAAAATCATCAAAACTTATTTAATCTTCATGGCATATGTATGTCAAGTACAAACTAAAATATACATACATATCCAAAACACAACGAGTCCACAAAATATATGCATTAAGGCACTTGGCTCAAAAGGATAAACATGTATATCTAATAGTTTGGACAAGATAGACATATACATGAAGTTAAACAATTAAACACAAAATCAAGAAAAACTAAATCTTCATCAAAACAAATTTCATTTCATGGAATATGTATGAATTATCAACACAATAAGTATACATACATATCCCTAAACACAATTTAGTCCATATATAGATTTGCATGAAAGGCAAATGACTCAAGGGGTATACATGTATATCTTAAAGTTTGGCAATACAAACATATACATGAAGTGAAACATACAATCATAAAACAAATTCAAGAATGAGAATACAAGTCTAAAACGTATGAATCATCAAAACTAGACTATACTAGTACATCTAATGGGTTCAAATAAGCAATCAAGCCCAAACATATATAAATTTATTTGTGGCCCACTATATGTACAAGTATAAGTCCTAGTCTTAATGAAAACTAACATCTAAACATATATTCAAATCATGTAGCATCAAAAACAAGATAAAATTCAACATGATAAACAAAAACATGATTATTATGAATATCTACATGTTATTAGAAATATGATATACGCAATATCAACCAAATAGTGAGAACACAAAAGAATTTATTCATATTAAACATGGGTGTCTCAAATGACTAAACATGTATATCACAAGTCTAATAATCATGGCATTTTCATACTAATCACTGAACAATGAAACATGCTATGGAAGATAAACATGGAAAGCATGTAAACAATAAATAAGGAGTTAGAGATTCGATACCAAAACCAATGAGGGCACCGCTCTAGTTCTCCAAAACAAAGGTGGTCCTCTCCACCAAACCTTCCCTTGAAAGTGATGCATCCAATTGATTCTCTTTAAGCACGGAACGCATCCACTCCAAGGTGTCATCACTCTCACGTCATGTGAGAGCCCACACCTACATCAAAAATAATAGGAGGGGTGGTCTTTGGTACCCATATCTTATTGGGTCCCTGGGGGTTAGTACCTTCTCTAACCCAAACAAAATTCTTTGCTAAATTTGAAACATGTAATCTATCATAGCAAAATTTAGCAAGGTGGCCCTTACGTCCACAATGTGTACAAGTGTACACATGAGCATACATTGTGTGATGGTGTCCGTGAGGAGCATGTGTATGCCGTGGAGGGTGTGCATGCATAAAGGATGGAACTTGTTTCTTTCGAACCAAGGTTTCCAAACGTGAGTGGTTCATGGCACATTGGCTCATAGTGGAGCCCAAACAATCAACCTTCTTCTCAAGCAAACAAATATCATCATTAATCTTAGAAGAAGAGGTACATGCATTAGGTAGACCAGATGAAGAAGCTACACTAGCATGACAAACATGTGCATCTATATTATTTTGCAAAACAATATTTTTCTTAAAACACACATCTAAATCATTAGAAATAGAAATTATTTTATTTTTCAAGGCAACATTCTCTTTTAAAACAAAATCAACTTTAGGAGATAAATTTTCATTTTTCTTCAAAATTGCATGGCAATCATTTTTAGATTTTAAAATTCATTTTCTTCAAGTGCAAGTTTAAGTTGAGATTTTAATGAATCCCTTTCATTATAGACCTCAACCTTCTCTTGCAAAACATTGTTAAGTCTAGCATGTAAACTCTTATTTTCTTTTTCAATTTCTACACTCTTCTTTTTCAACAAATTATATTTTTCTATTAATTTTTCACAAACAATAGAAAGTTCTTCATTCAAGGCATGAGGATCAACATAATCATTTGAAGAACTAGCACAATCATTACTATCTAGTTGAGATTCCGAATGTACCTCAAGGGAGTCATTCCCTTGGACCATTAAGCATTGTGAGTCGGATTCTCCACTAGATTCCTCCGGTCGATTTGGCAATAGAAGCTCGGAGGTGGTGGTGGTTGTTGTCAACTTGTTCCACACTGCAAAAGCGGAATCAAGATTAGAAACATGCATAAGATATTCTTTTGAAAGTGTGCTTCTAATGGCCTCAAGGGCTTGTGCATTGGCCCCTATATGATTGCTATCACTAAGGAAGGATTCCTTGGTAATGGCAAGGTAAACTTTATGACCTAGGATTTGTAAATAAACAGTCATCCTAATCTTCCAAACATGAATGTTGGAAGGGTCAAACATAGGTGGGGTCATGAAAGCCATGATAAACTATATGTGTGCAAACAAGCAAATGCAAATGTAGATTAGCAACCAAATGGATCCCACTCCTAGGATGTTAAGCCTAATATCAGGAGCACTAGCTCTGATACCAATTGAAAAACACCTAGAGGGGGGGTGAATAGGTGTAAGTGCTAATCTAGGAACTAAATGTGCTAAATGCGGAAGCTAATGCAAATATTGTAAACACACTTAGTACAATCAACAAGTGTAGCCGAATTCCCCGTGAAGGACTCTGGACTAACTCCTCTTGATTCCCCTTGAATGGGTTGAGGTGCTATGTGAAGCTCTTGTTGATTAAGTATAAGTGAGGCACACACACAATCAATCCAAGCATATAATGAATAAGCAATATGAATCAATGCAAGGACAACACAAGTAAATAGATATGATATGGCAATATGAATTATGCTCAACACAAGCAAATATGATATGATGTTATGAATGATGCTTTGCACAAATTAAAGAGAGAGAGTTGAGAGATATTGGATCAAACGCAAACACAAGGATATGTTTCGAGGTTCGAGCACCTTGCTCTACATCCCCGCCTACACCACCGTGTAGGATTTCCAATCCACTATAGGAGTACCGAACTCCTCTCTCAATGCCACCGAGGCAATACAACCACAATCCACCTCTACCGAAGAGGGATAAGGCCCGTAGCCAATACAACACAATCACCTCTACCGAAGAGGGATCCAAACACAATACCACTCCGATCAACCTCTACCAAAGAGGGATACAACAAAAGCAAGGAGGGTTTACAACTTAGAGGCTTAACCTCAAACACTTCTCTTTTTCTCTCTTTTCCACAAAACAAGGATCCTAATAGATTAGGATAGAATGATAGCTCAAGTGTGGAAACAAGGTGTTTTTGGAAACAAGCAACAAAGAAAAACTACTTGGGAAATCTCTTGTAAAAGATAGAAAATGAAAATCAATACAATCTCCCAAAACCCTAGTTTTCTTTGATTTTCCAAAAACCCAAAACAATAAAGATGAGAAGTTTAATGCCCAAAAAACTCTTTTAAAAACTTGTTTTAAACTCTGGAAAACTGGGATTTTTTCTCTTCTAAAAACCTTAGCCAAAACCCAAAGAGATGGGGTTTATATAGGCCAAACCAGAAACTAGCCGTTAGGCTGATGTGGCAGCCTGACAGGCTGACAGTCGACCGGCCCGGTCGACCGCCAACGGTCAGAAATGTGACCGTTGGGCAACCACGGTCGACCGGCACGGTCGACCCAAACAAACAGAGAGCACTGCTCTCAGACCGGTCGACCGTCTGGGTCGACCGTCCCAGTGCTGCCAAACGTGCACAGATTTGTGCACGTCGGTCGACCGGCCCGGTCGACCGACTTCAGCCAAGTCGACTAGGTCAGTTGACTTAGTCGACTGATTGAAGCCTGGAACAGAAAACTGGGTCAAAAAAACAGTTTAAAAATATTTTGAAAAATCTTTTAAGTCTTCTAAAAATCCACAAAACTTGTTTTGACATTTTATTTTAAAACACAAACTTGTGATAAAAATTTCAAGACATATATCAATCATATCAATTCATTTTTGAGTTTTTCATATTTTATCAAAAACAAAACTTGTATTTTTATCAAACTTGATTTTTCAATACATGAATAGGATAGTCAAAATAAGTTTGTCTAGCAAGTTTAAAGCATGCATGTATATCTAGAACATATCTAATATACATAGAAATAAAGTAAACTTGTTTTGATCTACTATTCATGAAAACCAAATCCAAAACATGAAAACGTGTGTGTTTGTGCACTTGAGCATATCAACTATACTAAGCTTTACAAATGGATCTAAACACACTAAACTATGGATATCTAAGTCTTCTTGATGATCTTCATCTTCAAGTTGACTTGCTCCAAAACTCTATCCATGAGTTAGGCAATGTGTGATCTTGAAGCTTTGGCCCTGGAATCACTATGAAAAGCTTCTAAAACTCCTTTGTTGAAGCTAATCACCAACTAATATCTTGCTAATGATCTGAAACTTAAACAACACAAGATTATTAGTAAACATAACTACATGAGTTAATCATCATCAAAACTAGGGTGGAAGGCCTTTGGGCCAACACACCCAACTCGATAACACGTTGCGCCTCTCGAAGAACATTTATCTACGTGAGCAACTAACGGTTGACCTGCTTTATCGCTTCTCACTCGCGTTTTACAGTATCGCAATGGATGATCACTAAATCCCGCTCATTGTCGGCCTTTGCCCGGTGTTCACCCAACCATCTTGCAGTCGATCACCATCTGGACAAGTTGCCGGCAAGAAAGAACCAATGGGTCGAATTTGTCAGAAGCGTTGACGTCATGTCAGGTGGCGTTCTTGGACACTATGGTTATTTTGAGGAAAGATATTGGATAGAGAGAGATCCTAGATCTCAGGGCTGTTTAGATTCAAGGAAGTGGGCGGAAGTAGCGAAATGAGAAAGTGTTATTTCTCACTTCTCTATCTATCCAAACACCGGAAAAAGAAAATGAGAAAACCTTTTCCTTTTCTCTTTTCTCTTTTACACAACCATTTCCTCACTTTTAGGGTGCTACAGTTAATTTTGTGGTCATGTAAATCTCATTTGTAATAAGTCATAGCTCAAAACAGTTAATTTTGTAATCATATAAATATCACTTGCATTCTAATTACAATTCAATTTTTATTTTTCTTAATTAATTTTTATTTTAATATTATTTTGCGATCAACTTTTTCACTATCACTTCCACATTACCATCCAAACACCGAAAAAGACATAACATTTTCCAAACAGCATTTTCCAACATCCAAACACCGGAAAACTTATCAACCAATTCTCGAGTTCTAAAGAAAACTATTACTACTTTCTTACTTCCTCACTTCCACCCCTAACCAAACAGCCCCCTTAATGAAAGCATCAAATATTGTGGGTGATTTCTTAAGGAATTAATCCACGCACTAAAATAATATAGTGAATATAATCAAATCACAAAAAGCCAACGCAAACACAGAGAATAACGTGAAAATAGGATAAAATCACAGAGAAATTCTACTATAATAATGGCGTTTACAATGGACTTCTCTGGCGTGCTCGGGTTTCTGGGTTCATTTTTTCGTCCTCTTCCGCATTAAAAGGGATTTATATATATACATGTTGTGTCTGTTTAGATAAGGCAATAGAGTTTAACTTTGTTTGAATACTTAACCCCTTATCTCGGAGGTAGTTTAGAGCTAAACATCCGTCTTAGAATTGATCAGGTGAGAGTCAATCTTTATTTGATTCTCTGCGTCTAACTGTTGATATGGTTGATCTATTCCTGAGGCATAAATGTCGAGTTCAAATAGGAATTTTTCTTATAGATAGAAATTCTCACAACTAATCCTAACTCTTTCTTCTAATTATACGAGTCTCTTGGGTTTGGATCAAATGGGCACTCCCGGTCAGAGGTTCTGAAAGTGGGTACGTGTCACTCGCCTGTTTGGTGCTGAGTGGACATGTGGAGTGATCTGAGGTCAAAAATTGACTACTACAGTGCGTTTCTTATCTAAATTGATTATTTCGAGTCTGATATTTTAATGTCTGAGTTTTTATCGATTTAACTGTTATTCACAAATGTGAGATTATATGTATCTGTTTGCATTTGAATTCAGTAGCTTTAATCATGATTGTGGAATCTTTTGTCGCATAATATATTACCTTTAATTGATTCACGATTGAAATTGAATTTTGCTCGGCATGTTAATCTGATAAATAATTTGCTAGATTATAAGTTTTAATATTTTCCTACCAACGATCATTTCAATTTGTGAAGCATGATTGAGTATTTGTTGTTGATTTTCACACACACACGTCACCGTTTCACATCAATTTGGTATTAAGCACAGTTAGATAGGATTTGTATTTTAGTCACGTTTATTTACTTGATTGCATTTAGTTTAGATTTTATTCAAAAAATAAAATTAAAATTAAAAAATCAAAAAACAAAAAATTCTCTCATTTCCATATCTTGTAAGCACTTGTTAGGGAACTTTACTGCTTTCTTACATTTTAAAAAAATAAAATAAAATAAAAATTGCAAATTTCACACCACCATCATGGATGTATCCACCTTTTATGGTCGTATGGATTATTCTGGTTATTTAAGAGATCCTCAAGTTTTTCTAAATTGATTATAAAGCGTGGACATGTACTTTAACCGATACCCACTTTTGAATTTAAAAAAATCAGGTTCGCTATCATGAAACTGACTGGACAAGCTAGCAAATACTGAACAGATTTGGAAAACAGGAAAGCCTGAACTCAACCGATTGAAACTTAAGAATATATGAAGGACAAACTCATCACTAAATATGTATCCACCATATTTCTCCGAGTTTATCCTCCTCCATTTGTTCAACCCCACAGGTTTAATACACTTTCATCCCCACCGGTCAAATTCACTCTCTCAAACCAAACCAAGGAGTCTCAACCAACACTTGATGATATCATGGCTAAATTGATAACCAACTACGAATCATGAATTCTTTCAAGCAAAACTCGAAAAGTAGTTTTCCTAGTATGATCCCCACAGTTAGCGAAGTCGAAGAAAAATCTGAACAGTAAAAGCAACACTGAAAAAGACTTTTTCAATATTTATCTCAAAATTAAGTGCTATAAATGCCAAGGTTATGGACATGTTGCTGTCAATTATCCAAGTCTATTTAAGATTGTCATCAATGATGGAGTTCTCATTGAAACCCCTAAATCTGATAGTACGATTTATCCAAAAGTAACTTTTGTGATTAAGAAGTTTACTGTCACCCATACTTTACCTTCCCAGCTCTACTGCCAACACCAATTTCAGTAGCAGTCGCAGCCAAGCATTCTGTATGTATCAGAAAATCAGTCCAGTAGCAGCAGTTGCTGCAAAGCCAGTAGCAACTTCATCAACTATGTATATGAGTATCAGCTTAGTAGCAGCAGCAGCCAAAGTAGCAATAGCGCTTGCAGTTTTAGTAGTTGCACCAGCAGTTCTTCTGCCAACTCGTGCTCAATTGCTTAGATAACAGCAGCTGAGATTTCTGTTAGGCATCTGAGGATCAGTCTTCAGCAGCAGCAGCTGTCAAACTTGGCAAGTTATATCAGATTATCAGAGTATTAACCCATATTATTGGCAATGTTTTTGTATTAGGGTGCAATGTTAGAATCTGTCAGGTTTTGTAAGGGTATCTGAGTATCATGACCATGTAGGAGGCAATATGTACTAAGGAAATGTCAGGGCTTGTAATTTGTGATATCCTATGATATAGTCTCATTCTTGTCTCTGCTAATATTGGATGACGGCTGTGGTCATCTCCCATCTCTTCAAACTTAGGCAGGAAATGGAGCTATAGATTAGGATACGTATGTCAATGAAATTTTTTTACTTTTCAAATATATATAGAGGGGGAGAGCGAAAAGGAAAACAACCAGTGACTCGACCGAGTCGTAGATGACTTGACCAAGTCGTAGATGACTAGGTAGGCGCCGCGATGAGACCGAGACGTGAGTCGCTCTGGGTCTCGATTTTTGACCAGACCGACATGGCCTCAACTCGATCGAATCAGCCGAGACCCAATACGACTGGGATTGACTCAGTCAAGTCGACCAAGTCGAGGCTGAGTCGACCCTGACTCAGTCCAGCATAAAAAAGGTAAAAAAAGAAGCAGGAAGATTTAGGGCTTAACTCCTTCATCGACTCACCTGTCGTCAGCCATTCGCTCGCCTGCCGCAGCCGGTCGCCCACCCTTCCGACGTCGCAGCGCACATACAGGTCCATATCTCTCTCCCCCTCCCTTCGCTCTCCTCTCTCTCCCTCTGTTTTCCTTTCTCTCCCTCCAATCTCTCTCTATCTATCCCTCCCCCTCACTCAATGTCTGTCTCTCCCCTCCCACTGATCACTCTCTTCTCTCCCATCCTCTGATCTTTTTTTGTCTCCCTTTCCCAAGGTTCTAAATATCGGACATCAGGATCGTATCAGATGTGAGTTTTTCATATCGAATATCAGATATCGGGGGAGTTATTGGGATATGCGCACAATCGGGCGTTCATATCAGACATTATATATAATGAAATATTGATAACTAAAAGTTAGTTTAGTGTCATAGATATCATCTACCTAATAAAAATGATGTAATATGCATACAAAGACAGTAAAAAACATGTACATTTGCACGTAGTCGTGCAATAAATAAGTTATTTCATATCGGGCGATATTATCGGGCGACTTATTGGCCGATATCGGGCAACTTATCGGCCGATATTTCAAATAACGGTCGTTTTTTTGCTGCAAATGATATGGTGAACGATTTCCTCATATCGTATCGGTAGCAGGCAAAAAAGGGGATATCAGACGATATCTCGACCGATTCGGCCGATATTTAAAACAGGGCTCTTCCCCCTCCACCCGATAGTCTCTCACAGAGACTATCTTTTAATCTTTTCTTTTTTTCCTTTTTTTGTTTTTGTCTAATTTAGACAGATTATAATAGGATGCATTATTCATCTGTGACTAACTAGAAATGAAAGCTAGAATACTGATGTTTTCAAGATTTGTTTATGTAACGTTTTGCGCGTATCGCCCGAGACCGATGCGAGACGCTGCGACCGATGCGTCTCGGTGCCTGCTGAGTCGGCGGTCGAGAACACGATTTTGTGTCATGAAAACAACTGACACATGAGAAACTCCCTCCTATGTTGCTGATGTGGCTAGATTTCAATTGCAGATTTAGAGTTGGGTAATAATAACAAAGAAATAGTCAATTTGTTTAAAAAAACTTTCAAAAGGGAGATCAATTAACTCAGCTTCCCCCCTTTGTTCTTTCTCGATTCCCAACCCAACCTCTCCCCTCCCCCTCCCCCTCCCCCTTCCCTTCTCAATTGACTGACCCAATCCTCCCTAATCTCTCTCTTGATCAACCCAAGATCAAATGTAACCCCAACATTGCCCCGCAATCCGAGGCCGATGGTAGCTGAGCAGCAAGGACCCGCTACTACCCCTATCCATAGTTACAGGAAAGATCGTCAATGTACCTTAGCAAACGCAAGTGTGTGATAAAATGGGTTGAAGGATTTGGATTCAAATCTTAGAATTACGTGCTCACATATAATTTCCATAGTTTGCATAAGAAAGGTCTGGAACAAGATAAACTTTTGGATATGCTGCATATGGAACAAAGAGGGTGACATATCAAAAGATACATAGATTTCTCATGATCCTGAACACACCAAAACATGATCAAACCATAAGAAATCATACTCACATTATCTCAAAAACTTTGTAGATAGCATTAAGATGTATTCTAGGGCCTTCTTGCTACTGTAGAGAATACTTATCATCATTTTGCTTATATCCTTTTTAAGATGATAAAAAAAAAGTGTCAATTAAGTCTTCATTTTTTGGTGAAAAAGTATTGTAATATTTTTTTGTTTTTAACTTTTTAAAGTATATTTCTTAAAAAAAATGAAGTTCATTTCTAATGATGACGATATTTTCTGTCTTTGCAACTTTGAAATTCATGGGCAAAGGTTAGAAACGGTAAGCATCATTAATCCAAACCAGATCACGGTTGTTTCACGCCATGGGGGAAGCATAGGCATGGTCCTAGGATGTAGAATATATATGTGTGTGCGTGTATACATAGAGAGAGAGAGACAGACAGACTTGTCATTTCGGAAGAATTTGAGGGCGAAACTTTCTCACTCAAATACAGCCCTATGACATCTGAATGTAAGACCCACTATGTTGATGTTGATCTACATTATTTCAAGTAACTAAAAACAAAATATCATGTAGTTTGAATACTTTTTGTCCATCCATCAAGTAGGCGCAAAATGAATGGCCGAAATAGTGTTAGTTTAACGGTGTAAAATATTTGAAATCTAACAAAAAATGGTGTGTGAGGGTTTTTAGATATTTAAATCATGGTAAAATGGTCAGATCTAGAATTTATGTCTAAAGAAGTAGATCTAAGAAATATACTATTTTCAGTCGTTCATTTTGTGCCTACTTGATGGATTGGCAAAAGGTAATCAAAATACATGATTTTTTATTTTTAGTTACTTGAAATAATGTAGATCAACTTCAACGAAATGGATCTTACATTCGGATGATGTAGGGTCGTATTTGAGTGGGAAGAATTCGGCCTCGAATCCTTTCGGAATGACACAAGTCTCTATCTCTCTATATATATATAGAGAGAGAGAGATGAATAGTTGAGTTAATTGATCTCCCTTTTGAAAGTAAAGAGTTTTTACAAAATTGACTCTTTTTTGTTTTTATTACTAAGCTCTAGATTTGGGGCTGAGATCTATCCGCATCAACAACATAGGAGGGAGTCTCTCCTATATCAGTTGTTTTCCCTTTTTAAGACCTAGGGACTTCCGATGGGACTTAGCACCAAATCCTTCCCATTCAAATCCAGTTATAGCAAGACCAAACTGAAGATCGAGTACATTCAAGATGATCTACATTCATTCCCTAAAAGCAGAAACATGAGTGACTTCCGATGGGGGGCGAGGATTTTAAAGTGTTTACATGATGATCAAAATATTACATCAATAATTTGTATCACACGCCACAGATTAAACAACTTGCTAATCTTAATTGTCCATTTTATGCATACTTGATGCATAGGGCAAAAAACATAAAATTGCAAGATTTTTGGTTTTTTAACACTCTAAATGATGTGATCAACTTAAATAGATTTGATTTTGTATTTGGATGGTGTATGATTGGATTTGAACAGGAAGGAAATAACTTAAATCCTTCCACAAATAACCAGGCCGAATTTTGCTCCCCTGACAAGTAAAAAGTCCACCCTTATGGCAGTTAAAGAGTCCACTCTATAATTGCTTGATTGATATCCTAAAACATATACATCAAAAATCTTGCAATCAGCATGCACAAGCAGGATAAAAGAATAAAACTTAGCATGCTCGTTATGCACTCAAAGGACTTATCGAGCAAGGAAAATATATAGCTTGTTACTGGAGCTAATGCAATCAAATTAACTACAAAAAGAAATAACGTAGAAATATAGTCCTAAAAATCTTTCTTTATGTCAAACATTATCTAGAAATATTTAGGATAATTTTCTACTATGATTTATATTAAATAAAAGGCGAAGGGCTAGGGTTTTTTTCAAGCTATAACCCTTACGAATTTTAAAGGCATCATTGGTTAATAGGGTTATTACAAATCTCCGATATCCGGACCAAACCCGGACCCGTACCATACCATACCAAGTGGTTAAATAGTGGTCTAAAAATTAGACCAATTCATAAGTCGGATAGGTTCTGGATACCTGTCACTGTCACGTAAACCTGACCCGGACCAAACATGTTTAGCATTGAGGAAGGACGGGTAGTACCTATTTTACCCGAACTGGACCCGTTAAAATACCTTAAATAAATTAATAAATATATTAATATTAATAATAGTAAATATATTAATATTAATAATAGTAAACAAACTTTCATTACATCTGACTCGTTACTAGAATTAATTGATTTATTAAAAATATAATTTATCTAACTACTAACATTAGTCATAATTACATAACCCACATTAACACTTTAACCGTGGGAACAAAAACCAAAGCCCACTTTTCTTTTCTCAATCACTTTGCCGCCACCACCTTCATCATCGTCCTCCTACATTAGATCTAAAAGTTGAATTGGACCGGGAGTGCTTATTATGTGACACAAGAACGAGGCTATGCATTGTAGAGTTAGGAATTTGAGTTTCTTTTTTAGTTTATAATGAAAACTTTTATAACAATTTTACACTTTGATTACATTTTTTTTTCAAGTTTCATTTTTATTCTTGAATTTAGTGTGTTATTGCTTGCTTATTGTTTCCTTTTTGTTATTTTTTTATTTCACAATGTTTGTTAGGCTTTATGGTGAAATTTAAATATACCTAATACTGGCCCCGAACTCTCGACTCGAACCCGCCTGACCTAGACCCATTGATAATAGTGTCTGACTTGGATCGAAAAGCGGTACCCGTAAGGGGGTCGGTTTCGGGTCCTGGTGGTACCTAAAACCGACCGAACTCGATAGTAGCCTATTGGTGAATTATGGTTTGGAGACTCAAATTCCAGAAAAGTTGTTGAAAACAATGTAATTGTAAAATTTTTGCTCTTAATATCAATATTTATTTCTCCACCTATTTGCTATCAATTGTTTCATTGATTAGTTGTCTCTTTTAATTTTGGATTTTGTATATAAGTCCATCAAAATAGCCTTATTCTCATATTAATCCTTAACTATTGATATATCTTTTTCCTTAAATCAGTTAAGGTGCACAAACTAGTCCTTGAAGTAAGATTAAAACATTGATAATCAGAATATTCCACTAATTCTAATTGAGGATAACAATATGATAGTTTAGGTCCTCCATCAGTCGCATGAAAGAGTGACATTCAGGGTATTCTTCTCACTAGAAGGAAGATGGTAAATTCTAAAATAACAAAATAGCTGCCATTTTTGAAGAAAATTAAATGTAATAGAGTTGTAGTGGTCAATTGACCCTCATAGGATGACACCATGTGTCCAAACAACAGGAGACTCCATCACTCCATATCCTTCCAATCAAATGGGAAAATTTCCTAACGACTTCTAAAATGACGATGCCTAAAATGATTCTTAAAAGTGAATATACAAACAGGCAACAGTGCAAGTAAATAGCAACAACAGCTACAACTAACATTCACCACAGATATAGAGATATCCAAAGTATCGTGATAGTGAGAGATGAGTTTAGAATATACCCAAAAGCTCTTGAAAAAGCTCAATACCGAGAAGTGGTTCCAAACAAAGTTGTGTAAAGGCCGAATCTATTGCCCAAAAGCTGTGAAATTCTCTTAGTTTCTCCAAGATTCAGTTGCGGATCCAATGCTTAAGACAAAACTCAAATCGGACTCTAAGTGTGCCTGAAACGGGATCTGAACTGCGAATATGCTCTACAGTGAACAGTGCGGCTCAGATAAAGCCGATGACATCAGCTTGAATCGGCTGACGTCAGCGACGGCTCGAGTGATGTCAGCTGCATCAGCGAAGGCTTGGGGGCAACTCCGCGGCTCGGGTCGAGCAGATGACTTCAGCAATGGCTTGGCGGGGTCAGGTTTGACTGTGAAACGGGTCGGGTCTCTTAGCGGGTTTATTGGATGTGGGTTTGAAGGTTTAAACCCACAACTCGTTTACTGCTTTCTGTTTCAACTCAAAATTAGGATTTTGAAGCCCTGGTGGTGCGGCGGTGGCGGTGGAACATCAAGGGTGGTGGAGCTCCGACGATGGCGTTGGATCTCCAGCGAAGACAAGGACGGCGAGGGCAGCTCATGGCGGTGGTGACGACGCGAGATGTAGGAGAGCTGTCAGGTGTCGGCGACGAGAGAGGAAGCTGAGATGGCACTTGTCAAAAGCGAGGTCAGATCTGGTCGGCGATCAAGTGAGGCTGTGCGGTGATGACGATGGTTGGAGACAAACGGCAGGGAAGACAATGGCTTCATGCTGTCTGCGTTAGTTTCTGCTTACGTCGGTAAGATCTGATGTCGTGGCGAGATCTGAATCTCTGATACCGAATGTTTTTCTTTTTTATTTTTTTCTTTTATTCTTTTTTCACTCTTTTTTAAACTAGAGAAAGAAAGAGGGACTAGGCTTTTGCGGAGGCTAGTTTTTTTTTTGGAAGGGGAGATTGTGGAGGGAAAAACATAATTTTAGCTCTGAGACAAAACTGATGTAGAACGAGAAGGAAAAAGAAAAGGGGAAAAGATAATTAGGATTTTATAAGAGGATAAATATGAATTTAGGATTCCACCAAGGAGATCTCTCTCCCACTCCGCACATCACCAAGCAAAGATTCACAACAACTTGGCAATGACAAAAGTTCTGAATTTCCAAATCAATTGAACTACTAAAACAAATGCGGGTCCTGGCCTTGTATAGGCCTCATAAAGAAGACATCTCCCAACATAACCAATATAGGACTAAAACAAAGAAATAAAATGAGCTTAGCCAAAATAAAGAATGAAAAGAGCATAAATAAAGGATAACAACTAGTGATTCCCATCACAAGCACGTGTCCATGTGTCCGACACTTACGAATGTATAAACCATTATTTACCTAAAAATAATACACACAAGATGAAATATACTATGGTCCTTGATAAAAAGTTTAACTATTTTATACATCACTTTATGAAATTAAGTTTTTTGTGTACTAACAGTGGCCAAATACATATAATTCTTAGTCAAATATTCATGTAGAAATTTGCATATTTAGCCGAGTCCTCGTGGCTGGATTTTGGACAATTGGGGTGTCCAACACCTCGTGTCCGTGTCAGAGAAAGACACTCGTGTCTGTGTCTTCAAAGCACATGATTTATTTCCCTAAAAAATAACATTGAAGCAAAATGAAATAATATAACATGTGACAGTTACTTCAGCAATTTAATAAAAAGAAAAACATAAAATTAAGACAAAAGATAAATTCTACAGAAGGTGCACACAAGACCATATACACAAAGAAACATCCTAATACTATGCTCAGTAGTTATACGTCTAGAATCTAATTCTTTTTTGGAATTAGAGAGTATTGCACATACTACATAACCATTAAATGACAAGGTTTGACAGCTCAAATAAAGGGTATTTTTTATATTAGATCCTAAAAATATCATATTTTCGGTATTTCTCAGACACAAATCATATTTTGAAATAAGTCCCCAAAAATAAAAGACCCACCAATCCTAAGTCATCGTGATATTGTCATCTTGTTGCCTTGCCAGACCTTTTCCTAACCCCAGCAGGCTTAACTAGGGATGTCAAATGGCACGCATCCCTTAGCGCAACCCATTCCCTTCTTCTTTCTTTAGTTCTCAGACCAAAGGGATCCTCATTCACTTCCTCAAATTTCTCACAACATAATTTTCCTCCCTAACAAAACCCATTTCAGTTGGATCATACAAATATCAATCACACACACATTAAAATATCACCGTGCCCTGATCATTAAATTCTCAACCATTATATGTGATCACTCTCAACCCATAATTTTCACTTATATCCAACAACACTAGCATCAAAACCTCAACTATAGTACAACATCTCTTGTGTGGGTCTTCAAAGAGGTTTCCACGTGCAACAGAGGAAGGGAGAGAAGATCTATCAAAATTATAAGAAATAGGAGAATCGATGGAGAAAGAAAGAAATTTAATCTGTGTTGCAAGCTATAGGACATTCGTGACACTTCTAACATTAATAATAGTTTCCAGCCTTTAAATCCTCTTATCTCATTTTGCCATAGAACCTGGTCCCGAACTCTAACTATCATGGTTCACAGTCGCGGTCTCGGCCGCCGATTCGGCGGACACTGAGACGGATCGGTCTCGGTGACTCAGATCGGTCGCGGGTGACACACGTAAAACATTACATAGAAAGCTCATAAAATTCTGAAAAAATCACGACAAATCTTAAAAAATGTAGACATCCACAATCATATATCACATCATATGTCTAAAACATATCACCTAGCACACTAAACATAAAGCGAAAGCATAAATACCCGCATCGTCGGTAGAAGCATATCAAAATACATGCACAATATAGTAAATTGCACAAACTATATTCATAAATACATGCTAATATAGTTATTTTCACATTGAATTGAGATGAAACACAAAATCATCATTATAATCATCTCTGCGATAAGTAGATAAACTGATACTAGTGCTCATATATCTCTCAAGTTGTGATCTGTAATCATGGACATATGTCACACCATAATGTTGGCCTGATGTCAAACTCAACGTTTGCATATGACTTTCAAGACTATAAGTTCCTCCATTAGTACTAATATTGCCCTTATTATTGTCATCATCACCACCGCCGCCACCATTGTCATCATTATCATCACCATCTTCACCATTATTACTACTAGAACTAGATAAAACCTTTACATCTTTACCACCACCATCATATGCTTCTCTTATACCTCGGAGGGGGAGAGGGGGAGAGATCGGAAACAGGGAGAGAGATGGAGGGGGAGGGGAAAGAGACAGAGAGAGACGAGAGATGGAAAGGGAAAGAAAGAGAGCGGGTGAGATAGGGAGGGGAAGAGAGAGAAACAGAGGAAGGGAGAGGGAAAGAGACCAAAGAGAGGAACATCACCTGGAGTTGGGGAGGAGTGGTTGACGGCGATCGGGGGGCGGCGGAGTCCAGATCTGAAAGGTGACGATCGAGCAGCGACATCGATCTCCATATCTGAGCAAGAGAGGTAAGTTTCTTTTTTTTCTTTTCCTTTTTTCTTTATATCTGTTCGTCATGGGTGAATATACGTTTCGAGCCGACTCGGCCGAGAATCGGAGTCGACTCAGTCGACTCGGCCGAGTCACGACCGATTCGGCCGTGAATCGGCCGAGTCGACCGAGTCGACTCCGATTCTCGACCGAGTCGATCTCCTCTGAGTTGAGTCACCCGACTCAGACTCTTCTTGGAGCGGGCCGAGACGGATACGACTCGGCCGACTCGTCTCCGACTCGGCCGAGTCTTTGAACCATGCTAACTATTGCCAAATGTATTATCAAACCAAATCCTAATAGAACTGATATGCCTCCATAAATGGTCCCACAAGCTATAATACCACTCTAGAAAAAAGAATTACTTCTAGTTAAAACCCAACACTAAACTAACTTTAATTCTTTATTCGATTATTAATTTGATTTGAAACTGAAAATTACTTCCAACAAGAGGAATTAAAGGAGTGGTGGAGTCTGCACTCCCATAACAACTGTAGAGACAGAAAGCATCATGGATAAAGTTCTCTGGTTGGCTGTAACAGAGGTTGTAGATTTGGTAGATGAAAGGTTGGGGTTTGGTCATGGTGAGCACTGTGGGTGGAGGAGAAATAAAATTTTAAAATAGATAAAAGAAAAGGATTGAAGTGGGTTTCTACATGAGGCACGAGGGTATATAGACAATTGGGAGGAAGGTTGAAGATGACAATCATAATGTAAAATGGGTATGGAAACTGAAACTAACAGAAAATTTCATGTTTCAGAGATGACAGTAAATGAAGGGCCTCATATGGTGGGCCCCACAATGAGAGGGGGCTTATACCAAAACACAGATTTATTGGCGTGGTAACACCAAAACAGAAACCAATATTAAATTAAATGTTTGAAACATCATTTAGGAAAATTTATATCAAGAACATGCAGACTGGTGATAGTAACCTATATACATGTCATCCACTACATTCTTAACAATGGTTTGAACACTCAATTTCTATTTAAAATTGGTCCCTTTTATGGGATTCAACTTTCAGTTTGGTTCCAAACTATTTCAATATGAGGCCGATAACAACTAAATCACAATGTATATTAAATTAGAAAAAAGAAGGAATTAAGTGATATCAGATTTTATAGGATATGTATTGCATATTAAATAATCTTTGCCCATATTATACCCCCTCTTTGTTCGTACAATCTTCACCAAGAAATGTCTCTATACAATATAGTGGATGAGCGAGCTGGGGCCAGAGCATTAATATGTGTGCAAGAGCACAAGGTTGTCTACGCATTGATGATATGGCTGCAAATTTGTAAGACTCCTTTCCTTTAGTTTAGTTGTGGGTGTGATTTTTGACATGTAGCAACATCTCACCTTTTTCTTCTATCCAAAATCGTTACCTTGGGAGGGATTTGAGGTGATTTTGACATCCTATTGATTTATATTTTTTTGTTGTCAAAGGGTGGCGAAGAGTCGGGGTGGTTTGTGGTCATGAGTTTTCTCTCTCTTTTCATCTCACTGCTCCTCTTCTTTAATTTCTTTTGGAAGGAGAGATCTCTAATGGGGGGAATTAACCATGAAATCAAAAAAAATCATTAAAATTTTCCTCTCTATCTAAACCCCTAACTATTTTTATCTCATTCCCTATCTCCCTCAAATCATTCAAACACTGACGGCCCTACGGATTGGTTTTGTGGGTTCAGTTGCATGGAAGGAAGCTTATGATTATTAGTGATCCACTTTCAAAATGAGGTTGATCTTGGTTTTAGTATTCCTACCCCACCAAGAAATTCTAGTCCCTTCCCCCAAATCTCATTGGAGATTTAGTTATGGAGGGACTCCCCCATTTTGATGTGATGATAAGGCTGCCATTGTCCCTCGCCCCCAAAGTGTACTTTGTGGCAATCTAAAATTGTTAATTTGGTTAAGTGATTGTGCTTTTTTCTAGAATCTGCATTTGATAAGGTCCAAGTTCTCACCTTAATTCTTCAATTCTCACCTTAGAAGAATTTATCCTTGACTGCTTTTACATGCATGTTAAGACACTTTTATTAGATGTGACATTTCGGTTAGATAGATGACATTTAGAACATTATAACCAACCCTAAGTTATCAATATACACACATATATAAAACGTGTACACACACACACACACAGAGGTACACAAACAATACCCAATAAGGACACCCAATATTGATTCTATATATATGATATATCATCTGATATCCACTATCTGATATGAAAAACCCCAAAAACCTACTATCTAATATTTAAAACCTTGTTGTGCATTAAGAAATCAACAACTAAAAGGGGGTTAGATCTGTGAGTGCATGCTAAAATAATAAAAGATGTTTTATTTGTGACTTTCTGCTGCATGTTCATATAGTTCCTTCTCTGATAGATTTCAATTGGAGAAGAAGCAGCTGTTGCAAGTTATATGATGAGGTTCCATCAGCTCTTGCACACATTATTTCAATAAAATGGAAAAGAATTGAATGTGCTAAAGTGGCAATGCAATTCCTGGGATAACTCTTATAAGCACTTCTTAAATCACTACACATTACCAACAAAATCTCAGGAGAGAGGGAGAGATAGATTCTATAGAGCATTTTTTTTTTAATATCCACATGGATCTGTTTTCGCGTTCTTCTAAATCCTTAATTTAGAGTTGAGAGATTCTTAACAATTCAATTCAGTAAACATTGCTGTTGCTGCAGGCGATGACTTCTCTCACATTAAGATTTCCTGCATGCTGATTAGCTATGCACTAACAGGCCTTTTTTGTTTTGCATAGTCATTACCTGTTGCAATTCCTTAACATCCTTCTTCCATGCTTCTCTATCATACCAAAGTCATCACACAGTCCCACAGATTTGAAAACCCCCAATAGGGTCTTATACAATATATATAAATTTAATCATACTAAATCGTTAGTTCTTCCATCACCTTCAAACATTGCTGTTGATTTTTGAGTGACATTATCTAAGCCACTATGAGTGCACGAATTAAATTGAAAGAACAATTAATTAATTACCTGGGAGGGGGATTGCAAGAATGTCACCGGCCTTGACGACGGGAGTCCCCATGGCATTGACATTCATGATGCCGGTGACGGGGGTGAAGTAGTGGCGGCGATGCGAGGCACGGTGTCCTGGGGCTAGACGACGTATGAGAGGTATATAGCGGGGAGGAAATTGTCGGTGGAGTTGAAGCAGCTGCAGGGGAGGGGGATGACGAGGTTCTGGCCGACGTCGAGGGAGGCGGAGGGATCAGTGGAATCGAGGGAGTTGGCCTCCCTGATCTGGTCATGGGAGGCGAGGCCAGAGAAGATGTTAGAGGCGAGGGTGTCGGCGGGGCGGGTGCGGTATCGGACGGAGAGGGAGAGGCGGATGTCGTCGGAGCAGGACAGGTGGTGGGGACGCGGAGGAAGAGGCCGGAGGGGAGGATGCGGTTGGCGTGTCGCGGAGGGTAAAGTCGATGGAAGTTGGCGGCGGGTCGACCTGAAAGAAGGCCCCCACCTCTGAGACCTTGAGGTCGGCGTAGAGGGTGTAGCCCACGAGGTTTGTCGGAGCCAGAGCAGGGCTCGATCGCCGACTTGGAGAGGGCAATGCTGGCGATGGAGAGGAAAAGGAAGAAGAACATCGCCACCAAGGGCGCCATCCTGCTCCTGCTCTTGCTACGCTCCATTTCCACAGAGATCTAGAGAGAGAGACAGAGTTTGGGGGTCGGGTCTCTCTCTATCTCTCGCTTTTGCTTTTGCTTTTGCTTTTGATTCTCGCTCTCTGCAGTGCATCGCGATTTGTGCCAGAGAGAGAAAAAGGGATCAATAATTATTTCCTAATCCCAATAGGATCAATAATTATTTCCTTTATTGGACCTCAGACTAAGTGAGGTGTAATGGATATTTGTTGTGTTTACCTACTGGGATTAGGATTAGAACTTAAGTTAGTTTCCTTTTTTGGATCAACCTAACCAGCAACGGATTAGGAATGCTGAACCTCTATATATAGTTGGATCACCCCCCATGCTTAACACTCCATCATTTAATTCTCTTCTTCTCTTCTCTTTGTTGATACTCTACAAGGTCTTTGCCTTATGGCAAAATATATTCATCCTCGCCGAAGGCTCCCACACCTTAATCCGACGCCGGTGAAAGCAAACAGATCACTCTGCAACAAAAATCCGCCTCCTACAGCGAAATATGTTCCTCCTCCTCGTCGGCTTCCACCCCCTAATCTGACGTCAGTGAAAACAAACAGGTCATTCCGCAACAAAGATCAGTGTCCTGCTGCCAAATATGTTCCTCCTTGTCATCGGATCCCACCCCCTAATCCGACGTCAGTGAAAGCAAACAGGTCACTCCGCAACAAAGATCATTGTCCCGAGGCTAAATATGTTCCTCCTCACGCAAGAGTCTCAACCACTCTTGCAATGCCGGTGAAAGCGAAATACATCATTCCGCAACGGAGACCCGTGGTGCCAGAGCCCACTGAAAATGCAAACCATTTGCTTGGCCACGAGGAGAATGAGTTATTCGCTGGTCCCTCCTTCATGTATTCCTCTCCCTCCCTAGGCTTACTTCCAATTCCGACAAAGCTCCTCGACAAAGCCGCACCTTCTCCAAGATTAGTGTCCCTGCCTTCTTCCAAGTTACTCAAGAGAAGACAAAGCTCAGTCCCTCTCCCTTCTCCCAGGTTGTTGAAGAGAAGGCAAATAACAGAAATTGTGGTCAAAGCCATCTCTCCACCTAAGGCACCACCAACCTTTCCATGCTTTGTTAATATAGTTGTGATAGGCATTATAGTCCTTGTTACATTTTAGTTTTAATTTTGTTCATGAAATCAGGTACATGTACGTGTTGTATTTTAATAATAGTAGTGGTGATTTATGCTTGAATAAATTTTCTCTTCTTTTTTTTTTTACATGAACCTGCATTCTGTTACAAATCATGTTATCATATGCAATTAGTTTATCTGATGAAGTGATCTAATCAGGTCCCATGTTTGTTTCATATTTGGATTTGGATTACTAAACATGTTTGTCATATTTGGATTTGGATTAGAAATGGATAGCGGTCTCAAGAAGCACCATTAGCTGCCTCTCGTTCGCCTTCCTCCAAATCACAGCCTTCATCTGAAGCACCCGCGATACCAAATCCCGGCACCCTCTTCCTTTGCACACGTCCACCGTCCTCCTCCCGTCAGTGGCTCCGACAAGACGACCCCAAAGGTGAACATGTCGTCACTTTGAGTCGCCGTCAGAGTCTGGCTGTACTCCGGTGGGATGTAGCCCAAAGTCCCCGCCAGGTCATTTGTGACACGAGTGTCGTAGGGTCTGATCAGCCTCGACAGCCCAAAATCGGCCAAATGTGCCTCAAACCTGTCATCGAGAAGAATGTTGCTAGACTTCACGTCTCTGTGGCTGATGTTTGGCCCACAAACTTTGTGCAAGTCAGTCAGTCCCCTCGTCGCTGAGCTCTGTGCAAGAGTTAGGCTCTTACAGTTGAGTCAAAAACTCTTCAGGATTTCACCGGTGAGAGAATTGTTGGACATATCCAAATAGATCAGATTTCCAAGCTGTCCGATCACCACGGAGGAATTGTTCCACGAATCTGATTCCATATCAAGTCCAAGACTTGCAGCTTCTTGCAATTCATCAACCAAAGAGGAATTTCACCATTGAGAGCACAATTCCCAAGCGCAAGGGTTTCAAGATTTGGGAACTCAATTGAGAACTTGGGAACCTCTTCACCAAAGAAATTCTTGGTGTGGATCAATGTAGTAAGATTCTAACACTCTCGGAGCACTGCCAGAGTGCAGTGCCCCAGATATATTATGGAAGCTATTGTGGGACAACAAAAGAAACGAAAGCAATTCAAGGTTTCCAAATTCCAGTAGGAACTTGGCCAGAAAGTCCATCTTTTAGCAAGGCTCAATGTTTTCAATTCATGACAACTCGAAAGGCTAATAGGAAGAGGACCCTTCAAATAATTGCTAGCAAGATCAAGAGAAGTGAGCAAAGGCAAAGATAGAATCGATCCACAAGATAATTGTTCTTCAAAATTGAACACCTAGACAATGACACTGGAATCTCACCGGAGAAGGATTTGGAAGGAGTGTGGAGAGACAGGGTAAAATCTTTTTAATAGAGTTTTTTTAACTCTATTGGAGTCTAGTAAAAGATTGATGCAATTAATATGTCAAATACGAGAACGTATCAGTCATATCAATGATGGATTGCACAGGAGGAACCTAGCCTAGTCGACTACGTATTTGGCCTAGTCGACTAATGATACAGACTGACAAATCTGTTTCACTACAGACTAGTCGAGTAGGCAAAATACTTAGTCGACTAATAGGAATATTAGTTAACTAGGATATTTCATAATCGATTAATGCAGATGTGTTACCTGTTTTCAAATATGATTCGTAATTTATTTCTGATCCGAATTCAATATTTTTGGTTTTCTTTTTTTCGTGACTTCTTTGACTATATATAGAGGAGTATTGTCCCCAATTTTTGTAACTTGTAATTGATTGATTTATTAAGAATTCTCTCCCCTTTACTTGAGGATGTAGGTAAATTGTCAACTCGTTAAATCTTGTGTTCTCCCTTTCTTTCTTTTGTTTACTTGTTCATGTGATTGGAGACTATTCTCTGATGTTGTTGTTCCCTATTTCTTGGATGCCCATCAAGGAGCTATCAAATTCTCAAGCATTGTCAAGTTACCAAATACACCAGAAATGGGTCCACAGAACTGATTCTCGGACAAAATCAATGAATTCAATCCTGAAAGTTTACTTAAACTTTCACTGAAAGTTTACTTAAACTTTCACCCAATTCGCCCAAAAATTCATTAAAATGCAAGTGACAACCTCTCCAAAGAAAGCAAATCACAGAGCTGGGCAGGGAGATTACCTGGCAAAGAATTCGACCCCCAGATTCAGTTCTCGAAGAGAACCACTGCAATAAGCAAAAATCTCACCAGCAATGGAGCCCGAGAGCGAATTCATCGAGAGATCGATGACCCAGACCGATTCAGACCCAATGCAGATGTGAGGGCCAACAGAGTCAGTCACTGAATTGTTGCCAACATTGAAGAATGACAAATTGGGCAAGAACACACCGAAATCGGAGAACAACCCATTGAAGAAATTAGAAGGAAGATAGCAAACTGGATCGGGACACCGCCGGTGAGAGAATTTCTCGATATGTCGAGCGACCGGAGCTGAGCTAAATTGGTTTGAAACGGCCCCGAGAAGGCCGAGGCCGGCGAGATGGAGCTTGGTGACCCGACTCGAGCTGTTGTTGCAAAAAAAAACCTCATCCCAACTACAGCAAGGGGTTCGAGCAGTTGAAATAATGTAGCCATTGCTGAGTTCGCTCACAAAAGATTTGAGACCTTGAAGATCTCTAGAATCACAAGAGAAGACTGAAGGGGATGACAAATGAGAGAAAACAAGAGTGCCTATTTGAAGAAGAGAAGGGAAGTTTTTAAATGAAGAGAGTATTGAATGAGAGAGAACACTTTGGTTTCTTGGGGAGTTTGAGGGGAAAAATCTCTGTAATTATTATGTGTGCCAATCATATTTTTGAACTTGTGATTTTCTACTTTGTGTCGTTAACAATTCTGTTCGAGTACGTGGGCCCCACATCATCCATGAGGAAGCAGGATAAGCTCCTCCACGTAGAGGCCCAGGGCCATCCATCACAGCAGATGGACTGTCCGATGAAGAGAGAGGAAAGCGTTTCGTGGGTTGGTGTTTGGTGGGAGAAAAATTCGCGTAAAGTTTCCTTGAATCAATTGAAAGTTCACAACGGACTTATACTCTAACTACAAGGGAGGGAGATGTTGAGTCTTGAATCTCTCCTTTGTTAAGTGCTGGGTTCTTCAGGTGGCGATGGAAAGTGAATCTTATTTTCCGTTGACCGGGTGAACGTCAAGAACTTCTGGGGATCTTCTCTTCGGATGGTGGACGGAGTAACACAGCTCTGTCGACCAGAAATCTCAAAGAAATTGCATGCAAAGATCAACTTGTACGCAGCAAGTTACTTAAAGAGTTGGACTCTCTTTCCTTCTCTGTGGAGGCCCTCCGTCTGTGTGTCTCTCTGTATGCGTCGCCTTATATCTCTCTGCCTCTCTCCTTATGATTGACCCCTTTCTCCATAGCAAACCAGGCTATTTATAGAGGTCCCAGAGGTGAACGTGCCCCCTAAAAACGCTCCACAATAGGGGTTAACTTCCTCACTATGTGGGTGGTGAGTGACCCCATAACGACGGAAGTTATAACTGAGACGCGGGTTTCGACCCTCGCGCCTTATTGCCGCAGTGCTGCAGAGACGCGGGCTTCGGCCTCGCGCCTTGGTGCCGCGGTGCTGCTTGTTGGTCCAAGGTTACAATCACCCGTTTTGGTGTGTTTTGATGATTACAAAACATATGTGTTGTTTGTACTAATCATGTTTGTTGTTTTAGTATGTTTCAGGGTTCTAATATGTCTTGGAGTGTTCTTCCCTAAAGGAAGGTTGATTTGACTAAAGTCGTTCAAGTTTTGGGTTCAAGACACAAGTTTCTCAAGATCATATATGAAGCCCATTTGAAGACCTTGTAGTCATTTAGAACCAATGTAAGATATAGTTTGTTAAAGTTTGAGGTTGTAGAATATTGGCTTAGGACACACACACACATTTTTAAAAAAATACAAGTTTTTGCTCTTGGTATTTGTTTTTAAGTTTCATGCCTTGATAAATATACATGACTCTAAGTTTTTACAAAATTTATATCATGTTTAAAATCATGTATGTTTATCTTTCCAGCATGATACTTAATCATATATCCATTAAAAAATTATTTTACAAAATTTTCTAAGTTCAAAAATCTCCTCAGTTTTCTGTTTCAGGCCAGACCGGCCGACCGGACCGGTCGACCGGATCCTGTGTCCAGGACGTGCACGCCCGTGCACGTCTGTCGGTCGACCGACCTGCAACTCCTCACTCTCTGTTTCCTGTCGGTCGACCGCCCGGTCGCCCGACCTGTAAACCCCAACTCTCTGTTTCTGGTCGGTCGGCCGACCGGTCGACTGCCTTCACAAACTGTGTTTCCCCTTTTAGGCCGGTCGACCGGTCAGTCGACCGTAGCCCAACGGCTATATGCCAGCAGGGCGGTCGGTCGACCGGGCCGGTCGACCGCCTAGCCTGCTGTTGCCCAAAGGCTCTTTCCTCTTTGGTGAAATTCTGAAATCTGTTTTTTGATCTGTTTTGTGGCAGAGTTTCTCTGAGTTTTTGAGATTATTTTGGGATCAAATAAGCTTAATTAAATGTGTTTTAATCCCTTCCTCTCCCTATAAATAGGGGAGAATGGTCTCTTGCAAAAATACTAAGAAATACTCCTAGTTTTCAAGTTTTCAAAGGAAAAGAAAAGTTTCAAAGCTCTTAATTTTTCCTAGCTCTTTCTTGGCTTTGTTTTTCAGTTGTGTTTTGAAACTTGATCTATTTACAACTGAATTTTTCTCACTACACTTCTAAGAGCCAAAATTTCATCCTCATTCTATAAGGAAGTTGTAAAAGAGAAGTGCTGTAAAAGAGTTTTGTGATCTTCATTGTGATCACTAGGTTACTTGTTCTCTTTCCTAGTTCTTGTGGAGATACCTCTTTGGTAGAGGATTGTAAGTTGGTGGAGTTCGGTACTCATTGGGAACTTTAAGGTCTCATTGGGAACCTCAAACTCATGAGATGGAGAGAAAAGCTATGGAGGATATGGCTCCTTCCAGATGAAAGCTATAGCCTTCAGAGTCAATCTCATACTCCGACGAAGACAATGAAGAAGAAGATGACAAAGAGCTCTCACTTCTCATTAAGAACGTTCGGAGATGTACAACAAGGCTAAGTTTCAGGAAGAAGGAGATGGCAAGGAGGCAAAGAAGAAAAGAAAATTATTTGCTTCAATTGCCAAAGACCGGGCCACATTGTTGCGGAGTGTCCGATAAAGTGAAGCCTTCACCTCCAAGACCCTTACAAGAAGAAAGCTTTAAAAACAAAAATAAAAGTTTAAAAAGCTTACAAATAAAAAAGGGCTACATGGATTCCGAGAGCGAATCCGAGGAGGAAGTAGACACCGCCAACATGTGCTTCATGCTAATGAAAGCATAAGCAAGGTAACCCCTTCCCTTCTCATTAATGAAAAACTTTCCATATGGATGAATTAGGAGAAGCATTTGTAGAACTCTCACATAACTATGATTTTCTTAAGAAAAAGTATTTAAAATGAAAAAGAAAAATGAGTCTCTAAATCATAAAGTTTTTACTCTTTCTAAAGAAAAGATGAATTCCTTTCAACTCTTGTTTCCATCCAAAAAGATTTTGAAATTATAAGATCTCTTGCAAAGGTAAGTTTCCACAAGCTGATATAAATGAAATTACCATGCTAAAAGAGAAATTGATTCCTTAGGAGTAGTTTTAAAAAAGTGTTCATTTGATAAAAATAGACTTGAGACTATGTTTCCTAAGAAACAAGCCCCTAAGAAACAATCTCATGCTCATACTCATGCTCATGCTCATGTTCATACCTCACAACCTCTACATCATGCAAACCCCATAAACATGCTCACACTTCACACACACATCATGCATTCATGTATGGTAAAGTGTTTTTCATGTTATATTGTGACCATAGAGGACACTTAGTTAGGTTTTTGCTATGATAGACTAAATGCATCTCGTCATAATGTTTGGTTCGAAACACTAACTTTCAAGGACCCAAGAAATTTGGGTATCAAAGTCAATGAATTTGTTAAATGATGTAGTACCTTCCAAGGCCCAACGACGTAGAGGATTGTGGTATCTTGATAGTGGTTGCTCAAGACACATGACTTGGGATATCAACAACTTTGCAAACCCTATCAAGATACCATGAAGGTGGCACCGTCACTTCGGAGATGATGCCAAGGGTAAAATCATCGTATTGGTAATGTTAAACTTGTACATCCCCTTTAATAGAGATGTTGTTTAGTTGATGGCCTCAAGCATAATCTCTTGAGTGTTAGTCAACTTTGTGACAAAGGTTTTGATGTTATTTTTGATAATGTAGTTTGTAAAGTTATTGATAGAATATCTAATACTTGTGTATTTTCCGGTTTTCGTGAAAACAATGTTTATATGATTGATATGTCTAATATGTCTTGTAATATTACTTGTTTAAAAGCCCTCGATTATGACTCTTGGTTGTGGCATAGAAGATTAGGCCACATTTCTTTTGACCATATATCTAGGTTAAACACAAAGAAAATGGTGAAGGGTATTCCTTTGCTTGAACTTTGAAAAGGACCGCGTTTGCGACGCGTGCCAACTTGGAAAACAAACCAAGTCCTCTTTCAAGTCAATCAAGGATATCATGACATCACGTCCTCTGGAGTTGATCCATATGCATTTATTTGGTCCTACTCAAACCAAAAGTCTAAGTGGGAAACGTTTTGTATTTGTTTTGGTTGATGACTTTTCAGTTTTTACTTGGTTTTCTTTTTGGAACATAAAAATCAAGCTTTTCACATTTTCAAGCCTTTAAGAAAAGAGTTAAAAAGGAAAAAAATTCTTCAATTTTAAGAATAGAAGTGATAGAGGAGTGAATTCATTAACCTACCCTTTACCACTTTTTGTGAAGAACATGGAATTAAGCATGAACTATCTTGTCCTAGAACTCCACAACAAAATGTAGTTGAACGGAAAAATCGAACATTACAAGAGATGGCTAGGACAATGCTTAGTGAATATGGTCTCCCACATTATTTGTGGGCCGAGCCGTTAATACTTCATGTTATATATCAAAACGTGTTTTCTTATGCAAAAATACTTCAAAAACTTCTTTTGAGATTTATTTTTCTAGAAAACCAAATGTCTCATATTTTAAGGCTTTTGGATGCAAATGTTTTTGTTTAAATACAAAAGATAATTTAAGTAAATTTGATGCTAGATCTTATGAGGCTATTTTTGTTGGTTACTCTAATACTAGTAAGGCTTATAGAATCTTCAATAGATCATCCTTGACTATTGAGGAATCTATACATGTTAAGTTTGAAGAATCTAATTTGTTTGTTAAAATTTTGTAGAAATAAATCCTTTGGATGAAGATTTGGAGAAAGTCACTTTGGAGGACTCACCTACTATTGGAGGCAAGCCAAAGGATGATGAAGGAAGTGAAGCTAAAATAGAAAGGGCTCAAGGAAATGAAATTCAAACAATTGAAGTGGAGCCTACTCAACAACCTCCAAAGGATTGGAGATACAATCCACATCACCCAAGGATCTCGTGATAGGTGAAGTATCTAAAGGGGTAACCACTCACTCTAAACTTCATGATTTTTGTGGACACTATGCTTTTATTTCTCATTTTGAACCCAAGAACGTCCTCGAAGCCGAAGCTGATTCATATTGGTTGCTAGCCATGCAGGAAACTCAATCAATTTGAGCGCAACCAAGTTTGGCACCTTGTTCCTAGGCCCCACGATAGACCAACATTGGTACTAAGTGGATCTTTAAGAACAAGTTGGATGAATCGGGTAACGTTGTTAGAAATAAAGCTAGTTAGTTGCCCAAGGTTACACTCAAATCGAAGGAATCGATTTTGAAGAATCCTTTGCACCCGTAGCACGGCTTGAAGCCATACGGATGACACTTGCATTTGCATCATATAAAAATTTAAGTTGTTTCAAATGGATGTTAAAAGTGCTTTCTTAAATGGATTTATTGAAGAAGAGATGTATGTTGAACAACCCCCCGGGTTTGTTGATCCTACACATCCGGATTTATTTTTAAACTTGATAAAGCTCTTTATGGTTGAAACAAGCCCCTAGGCTTGGTATGAAAGACTTTCTTCTTTTCTATTTTAAATGGTTTAAGAAAGGCAAAATAGATACAACTTTGTTTACAAAACATGTAGAAAATGATATTCTTATTGTTCAAATTTATGTGGATGATATCATATTTGGTTCTACTAATGAATCTCTTGCCAAGTTTTTGAGTCATGCATGAAGATGAATTTGAAATGTCTATGATGGGGGAGCTCAACTATTCCTTGGACTCTAAATCAAGCAAAAGAAGGATTGATCTTTATCAATCAAGCCAAGTACACAAAGGAACTAATAAAAAGGTTCGGGCTTGAAGGAGCTAAAGTGAGCAAAACTCCATGGCAACCACTACAAGCTTGACAAGGATGTGTAAGTTCACCTAGAGGGGGGTGAATAGGTGATGGCTAATCTAATGGTCACTTAATGCCAATAATGCGGAAGCTAAAACTAATTATGACCTAATTAAATCTTTTACACTAAACACCACGTATAACACAGAGTGTTGCCGAATTCCCCGTGAAGGGCTCTGGACAAACTCCTCTAGATTTCCCCTTGAATGGGTTGAGGTGCCGCGTTGGCTCTCTGGTTTGAATACAAGTGTTAGTCAACAATCCCAAGCAATATATCAATATGAGCACAAGGAATATATCATGCATATAAAGTAAAGACAAGATAAGTAATGCAAGATATAAATAAGGAGATAGAGAGAGAGAAATGGCAATCGCAAACACAAGGGTATGTTTCGAGGTTCGAGCACACTTGCTCTACATCCCCGCCTTCGACACACGAAGGATTTCCACTATGCAAGATCCCATGGATCTCTCCCCGGTGCCGCAACACCTACAAGCCCTCGGACTCCCTAGTCCCGTACACACGCAAGCTCACTAGCTCGCCGAGGCCGCACCTCAAACCACCGAGTTCACAAAAGAACTCTAAACCACCACGAGCACACTTGCCCTTTTCCTCAAAGTACAAGATGAAATCTCTTGGTGATCTAAACACTTTGATCACCAATAAAAGCTCTCACTACAACACTCCTATAGGATGAGTATGTCTATGAATTGCTCAAGTGTTTGTGTGAGAAAAATAAGGAAAGAGATGGTGGAGGAAACTCAAAGAATCTCTTTAACACACTCTAAATAAAATCTTCCCTTTTGATTGGAAGTATTTACACTCAAATATGTGGAGAAAACTCTTTTAAAAGGATGGGAAAAAACTGGCTCAAAGCTCTCCTAAAATCTTGTTTTTAAAACAATGACCAAACCCCCAATTTTTATAGGCCAGAAAATATAACCGTTGGGGTCTGTCAGGCCTGTCGGTCGACCCTGCCGGTCGACCCGCAACGGTCAAAAATCCGACCGTTGGAGCCTCCGGTCGACCCGCCCGGGTCGACCCAAAAACAGAGAGCACTGCTCTCAGTTCGGTCGACCCGCCCGGTCGACCCGCTCACTGAACTGCCAGACGTGCACGGTTCTGTGCACGTCGTCGACCCGCCCGGTCGACCTGCCCTTGGTTCCGGTCGACCCGCCCGGTTGACCCGTAAGCCAGTATTGGGTCAGCACTTGGGAGAAAAATGTTGGTCTTTTGCTTTCATAAAAATCCCATAAAATACATAAAAATCTACAAAAATAGTTTAACCAATATACTTTGATATACAAACATGCTTGCACAAAATCAAGGCATGTTATAAAAGATTTGGACTATTTTTGTAATATGAAAATATTTGGCTCATGTGAAAACTTATATTTTCTAAAAAACTTATTTTCCAAAACTCTTCATCAAATACAAAAACAAGATATACTTTTAAAGCATAGTGTGTATGGATATGATCCACTACACAATCAAGATGAAATATCTATGTTTTTGGCATTAAGCATAAACTTGTTTTGGTTGAAAGATGTAAACATGAATATCAAAAATCAAATAGTATTTTGTCACAAAGAAAAATCTTTTCTAAACTAAAAAATCTTTTATGAAAACAATTCTATCAAGAGTGTGTGTGTATATGTACTTGAGCAATCCACCAACTACTCTATCCTTTACATTTTAATTAAAAAATAAAAATCTTATACCTAGACACAAGTCTTGATCTTCTTGAAGTCTTCACTTGAAGGCTTCTCATATCTTCTTGACTTGGTCCAAGTTTGATCCAAAAGCTCTTTGGATCACACCGTGCTAGCTCCAAATCTTGACATTTTATCCTTTGTTGAGCTATGCACCTACTAAGATCTGATAATGAATCTGTCACTAATTAAACACAAGATCATTAGTAAACATAACTTCATGAGTTGATCATCATCAAAACTAGGGTGATAGGCCTTTGGGCCAACAATCTCCCCCTTTTTGATAATGACAAAACTCATGGAGTTATATATGCATGGATTAAAGTAAAGCTTCAAAGAAGCTCCCCCTTAACTCATGCATAACAAATAAACAATAATATATGCAATGAAAGTACATAGACATGTATGCAAATGTATGGAGATAAAACAAAACAAATCTTTTTCTCCTATTTGCAAAATAAAACATATATGCATAAACATAAATCTTTCTCAAACATCATATAACTCTCAATATTCTTCTCCCCATTTTTGTCAATCATCAACAAAGGGGTTAAAGTAAAATCAAATCAAACAAATTTTTCTCCCCCTTTTTGTCAAAAACAAAGAGATCAAGAAGGGTAATACAAATCAATCAATAGAGATTTATATGCGATATACATTCATGAAGAGGAAGACGCTAAGTTAACTTCCCTACACATATGCATTACATGAAGAAGGGATGACAAGCCCTAACTCACATAACACATATTAATGCATAAGAGAGAGATGATGAAGCTCCCCCTACACACGTATCATATAAAGAAGAGTTGTCAAGCTCCTCATTTATAATATACTCAACATGAATCTATATGTAAGAGAGATGTTAAGCTCTCCTTGCATATAGGCAATACAAATCAAAATTTTGAATTTCTCTTATTAAACAAAATTTTGAATTCTCTCGATAAAACATTTGAATTTTGATATCAATTTTGAAAATGATCAATTGTAAAATAGTGATCAATAGTAAGGTAATGATCAACCATATTGATACCAATTTAAAAACTAATGCATAAGCTTGAAAAATAAGATTTGAATTTAGCTTAGCATTAATAACCTTTGTGCTTTAAATATGTAAGACAATTTTAACTAGGCACAAGTATCACATATATGTATGAAAGGGAATACCAATAGAATTGATATAATTTGAATTTGAAAGCATACATACATATAATTAAAACATGAGTATATACAAAAGAATAATCATATTGATACCAATTGAAATGATCCAATGATACCAATTGACATAAGGTAAGTTCAAGTGTATATCTCATTGTATAATCTACCACAAAAAATTTTTTTTTTTTAAAAATTATATTTCAAGGTATATGTATGTTTTGACAACAAAAGAAGTATACACACATATCCCAAAATACAATTGAGTCCATATATATAGATTTGCATGAAGGGCAAATGACTCAAGAGGTATACATGTATATCTTAAAGTTTGGCAAAATACACATATACATGAAATGAAAACACATGATCATAAATCAAATCCAAGAAGTGGGAATACAAGTTTAAAAATGTATGTATCATCAAAACCAAGCAATACAAGCACATTTCATGTGTTCAAATAAGCATTCAAGCACAAATATAAATAGATTTATTTGTGGCCCACGATATGTACAAGTATAAATCCTAGTGTTGACAAAAACTAACATATAAACTAATATTCAAATCATGAAGCATCAAATAAATTTTGAGAACACAAAAGAATTTATGATTGAAGAATAGTAAGATCATGTGTATGTCTCATAAACTAATTTGAAGAACAAATAACTAGTTTAAATAGATTTTTGACAAACTAGTTAAAGATCCTTCAAAAACATGAAATCATATGTTTTTCATGAATTATACTAAGTACATAAAAATTCAAGCACTCATAGTCCATAAAGCTCAAAAATTATCTTGAAAAATAAAAGATGAGTATTCAAAGGTTATGTAAATGGCATTTTCATGAAAATAGACAATGAAGCTCAATCAAACATGAATCTCATTTTTAGACAAGACATGAAATTTTATTCTCATTAAAAACAAATCATGAAAATTTTTATTTTTCATCTTAAAGTAAACTTCAAGGTATATGTATGATTTATCCAATCCTAACAATACACATACATATCCAAAATATAAAGAGTCTACAAATAATGTATGCATGAAAGCAAGAGACTCACAGGTATACATGTATATTTATTAGATTTGAATTAAAAATACATATACATGAAGTAAAGCATAAAAATAAGCAAAACATGTATAAAAGAGAATCATCAACACTAGTCTATACATATGCATATAGTGGATACAAATGAGCATGAAGTTCAAATATGTATGAGTCAATTGTAGTTCACTATTCATATATGTATAAATGCAAGTTTGACACATTCTACATCTAAGCATGAAAATACCACATGAAGCACACAAAAATATGAACATGCTATAAGATATATGAAACTAAAAGCATGTACATAAAAAATAGGAGTTTAGAAATTGTTACCAACTCCAAGCTCCAAATATGGTGGTTATCCCACCAAAGCTTCTTGATAGTGATGCATCCCAAAAGTATGTCCATCATGTCCAAGTGCATCCACTACCAAGGCACCGATCCTCTCACGTTTTGTGAGAGCCCTCACCTACATCAAAAGCAAATGGTGGGGGTTTTGGTACCCATTTTTTCTTGGGTCCTTGGGGGTTAGTCTTGTAAGGAACATTATTATTTGCAAAATTTTTGGGTTCCTTGACATTTTTATTCTTAGCAAAATTAAAGTGATATAACCTATCATAACAAAATTTTGCTAGATGGCCTTTGCGGCCACAATGTGTACAAGTGTACACCTTAGTATGCTTATGTGTAGGAGTGTGATCATGTTGTGCAACATAAGCAAATGCATGATGTGAATGTGCATGAACATGGGGAACTTGTTTCTTTTGAAACAAGGATTCCAATCTAGTATGGTTGAATGCACAAGAGCTCAAGGTAGAGCTCAAATTAATCATTTTATTTTTCAAAATATTTATCTCATTTGTGGTGGCATGTAAAGCATGATGAGAAATGATCTTTTTCTTTTTCTTTTTAGAAACAAATTCTTTTTCTTTTTCAACAAATTTTCTTTTCAAAATATATTTCTTGAAAAACAACTTCTTTTTGTTTTTCCACCAAATCAATCTTATTTTTCAAAGACATATTCCCTTCACATAAATCATTCAATTTTGACATGAGGGAAACATTTTCATTTTTCAAATCTTTATTTTCTTTTTCTAAGCATGCAATGTTATTCCTAAATGAATCATGTTCTTTACGCATGCAAGCAATATTCTTTTTCAAATTTTTATTTTCTTTTTTAATCATGTCATATTTTCCAAGCAATAATTGACAAAATGTAGAAAGCTCTTCATATGACATGTTATTATCCTCATCTACCTCGGATTCGGTAGTTACCTCAAGGGGTTTATCCCCTTGGACCATATAGCACTTGTTGGAGACGTCACTTCCAATATCCGAGTCACTCCCCGCATAGTATTGATCATTTTCGCCAAGGGAGAGGAGGATGTTCCAAACTACAAAAGCCGAATCAATATTAGCAACTCTAGATAAATAAACATCATCTAGGGTAGACTTTAAAGCATTAAGGGCTTTTGAGTTAGCCTCAAAATTCTTACCATCTAAACAATATGCATTATTAGTAGTGGCAAGACAAACATGAATGCCTAGGGCCTTGAGGTACAAAGACATCTTAACCTTCCAAATTTGGATGTTAAGAATATCAAAGGTGGGTGGTGACATGAAGTCCATGGTGTGTGTACAAAATATAGTGATTAGCCTAAAAATGAGGATCTTTAACTCTAGGTTGTAAGACCCAAATCAGAGTACCAAGCTCTGATACCAATTGTAAGTTCACCTAGAGGGGGGTGAATAGGTGATGGCTAATCTAATGGTCACTTAATGCCAATAATGCGGAAGCAAAAACTAATTATGACCTAATTAAATCTTTTACACTAAACACCACGTATAACACAAGAGTGTTGCCAAATTCCCGTGAAGGGCTCTGGACAAACTCCTCTAGATTCCCCTTGAATGGGTTGAGGTGCCGCGTTGGCTCTCTTGGTTGAATACAAGTGTTAGTTAACAATCCCAAGCAATATATCAATATGAGCACAAGGAATATATCATGCATATAAAGGTAAAGACAAGATAAGTAATGCAAGATATAAACAAGGAGATAGAGAGAGAGAAATGGCAATCGCAAACACAAGGGTATGTTTCGAGGTTCGAGCACACTTGCTCTACATCCCCGCCTTCGACACACGAAGGATTTCCACTATGCAAGATCCCAATGGATCTCTCCCCGGTGCCGCAACACCTACAAGCCCTCGGACTCCCTAGTCCCGTACACACGCAAGCTCACTAGCTCGCCGAGGCCGCACCTCAAACCACCGAGTTCACAAAAGAACTCTAAACCACCACGAGCACACTTGCCCGTTTCCTCAAAGTACAAGAATGAAATCTCTTGGTGATCTAAACACTTTGATCACCAATAAAAGCTCTCACTACAACACTCCTATAGGATGAGTATGTCTATGAATTGCTCAAGTATTTGTGTGAGAAAAACAAGGAAAGAGATGGTGGAGGAAAACTCAAAGAATCTCTTTTAACACACTCTAAATAAAATCTTCCCTTTTGATTGGAAGTATTTGCACTCAAATATGTGGAGAAAACTCTTTTAAAAGGATGGGAAAAACTGGCTCAAAGCTCTCCTAAAATCTTGTTTTTAAAACAATGACCAAACCCCCAAATTTATAGGCCAGAAAAATATAACCGTTGGGGTCTGTCAGGCCTGCCGGTCGACCCGGCCGGTCGACCCGCAACGGTCAAAAATCCGACCGTTGGAGCCTCCGGTCGACCCGCTCGGTCGACCCAAAAGAACAGAGAGCACTGCTCTCAGTTCCGGTCGACCCGCCCGGTCGACCCGCCTACTGAACTGCCAGACGTGCACGGTTCTGTGCACGTCGGTCAACCCGCCCGGTCGACCTGCCCTTGGTTCCGGTCGACCCGCCCGGTCGACCCGTAAGCCAGTTCTGGGTCAGCACTTGGGAGAAAAATGTTGGTCTTTTGGCTTTCATAAAAATCCCATAAAATACATAAAATCTACAAAATAGTTTAACCAATATACTTTGATATACAAACATGCTTGCACAAAATCAAGGCATGTTATAAAAATTTGGACTATTTTTGTAATATGAAAATATTTGGCTCATGTGAAAACTTGTATTTTCTAAAAAACTTATTTTCCAAAACTCTTCATCAAATACAAAAACAAGATATACTTTTAAAGCATAGTGTGTATGGATATGATCCACTACACAATTAAGATGAAATATCTATGTTTTTGGCATTAAGCATAAACTTGGTTTTGGTTGAAAGATATAAACATGAATATCAAAAACCAAATAGTATTTTGTCACAAAGAAAAATCTTTCTAAACTAAAAAATCTTTTATGAAAATAATTCTATCAAGAGTGTGTGTGTATATGTACTTGAGCAATCCATCAACTACTCTATCCTTTACATTTTAACTAAAAAACAAAAATCTTATACCTAGACACAAGTCTTGATCTTCTTGAAGTTTTCACTTGAAGGCTTCTCATCTTCTTGACTTGGTCCAAGTTTGATCCAAAAGCTCTTTGGATCACACCGTGCTAGCTCCAAATCTTGACATTTTATCCTTTGTTGAGCTATGCACCTACTAAGATCTTGATAATGAATCTGTCACTAATTAAACACAAGATCATTAGTAAACATAACTTCATGAGTTGATCATCATCAAAACTAGGGTGATAGGCCTTTGGGCCAATAGGATGAACAAGGTAAAAGTGTAGACATTAAACTTTATCGTAGCATGATAGGTAGTTTATTGTATTTGACGGCTAGTAGGCCGGATATTATGTTTTCGGTTTGTCTTTGTGCTCGTTTCAATCATGTCCTAAAGTGTCTCATATAGTTGCGGTTAAACGCATAATTAGATACCTTAAGGGCACTATTAAAATGGGTTTATGGTATCCGAAAACCGGCAAATTTCAATGATGAGTTTTTCGGATGCTGACTATGCGGGTTGTAGGGTAGATAGGAAGAGTACAAGTGGAACATGTCAATTTCTTGGTAATTGTCTTGTTTCTTGGTCTTCCAAAAAGCAAAATTCAGTAGCCCTTTCAACCGCCGAGGCGGAGTATTTGGCCGGGAGCTTGTTGTGCACAAGTTCTTTGGATGAAACATACTCTCCTTGACTATGATTTGCATTTTTCTCATATTAAAATATTTTGTGATAATACTAGTACTATTCATATGACAAAGAATGCAAATCAACATAGTAAAACTAAACACATTGACATTCGGTATCACTTTCTTAGAGATCATTATGAGAAAGGTGATATTGATATAGATTATATTTCTACCGATTTTCAACTTGCCGATATTTTTACTAAACCTCTAGACTATGCTAGATTTTCTTTTATTTGTGGTGAGTTGAATGTTTGTATTATGGATTCTTGAAGAAAATATTTTTTTTTTTGTTTAACCCTTTTTGATGTATGACAAAAAGAGGGAGAATAAGAATAAGTTAGTTTGATACTACTTGAGTTTTATGGAGAAAATGAATAAGTATGTTTGTTTAAACTATTTTAGCCTTTGTGTTCAACTATTGTGTTTTCATGCTTTATGTATATTGACACTCATTTACATACTTAATCATTCTTTTATACGTAGCATAATTTGAGGGGGAGCTTCCAAACTCTTCTTCCATTGTTTAAAATAACATATATGTTTTGTCATCATCAAAAAGGGGAAGATTGTTGGCCCAAGGTTACAATCACCCGTTTTAGTGTGTTTTGATGATTACAAAACATATGTGTTGTTTGTACTAATCATGTTGTTGTTTTAGTATGTTTCAGGTTCTAATATGTCTTGGAGTGTTCTTCCCTAAAGGAAGGTTGATTTGACTAAAGTCGTTCAAGTTTTGGGGTCAAGACATAAGTTTCTCAAGATCATATATGAAGCCCATTTGAAGACCTTGTAGTCATTTAGAACCAATGTAAGATATAATTTGTTAAAGTTTGAGGTTGTAGAATATTGGCTTTAGGACACACACACATTTTTTAAAAATACAAGTTTTTGCTCTTGGTATTTGTTTTTAAGTTTCATGCCTTGATAAATATACATGACTCTAAGTTTTTACAAAATTTATATCATGTTTAAAATCATGTATGTTTATCTTTCCAGCATGATACTTAATCATATATCCATTCAAAAATTATTTTACAAAATTTTCTAATTTCAAAAATCTCCTCAGTTTTCTGTTTCAGGCCAGACCGACCGACCGGACCGGTCGACCGGATCCTGTGTCCAAGATGTGCACGCCCGTGCACGTCTGTCGGTCGACCGACCGGTCGACCGACCTGCAACTCCTCACTCTCTGTTTCCTGTCGGTCGACCGCCCGGTCGCCCGACCTGTAAACCCCAACTCTCTGTTTCTGGTCGGTCGGCCGACCGGTCGACTGCCTTCACAAAACTGTGTTCCCCTTTTAGGTCGGTCGACCGTTAGTCGACCGTAGCCCAACGGCTATATGCCAGTAGGGCGGTCGGTCGACCGGGCCGGTCGACCGCCGAGCTGCTGCTGCCCAACTGCTCATTCCTCTTTGGTGAAATTCTGAAATCTGTTTTTTGATCTATTTTGTGGCAGAGTTTCTCGGAGTTTTTGGGATTATTTTGGGATCAAATAAGCTTAAATTAAATGTGTTTTAATCCCTTCCTCTCCCTATAAATAGGGGAGAATGGTCTCTTGCAAAAATACTAAGAAATACTCTTAGTTTTCAAGTTTTCAAAAGAAAAGAAAAGTTTCAAAGCTCTTATTTCTCCTAGCTTTTCTTGCTTTGTTTTTCAGTTGTGTTTTGAAACTTGATCTATTTATAACTGAATTTTTCTCACTACACTTCTAAGAGCCAAAATTCCATCCTCATTCTATAAGGAAGTTGTAAAAGAGAAGTATTGTAAAAGAGTTTTGTGATCTTCATTGTAATCACTAGGTTATTTGTTCTCTTTCCTAGTCCTTGTGGAGATACCTCTTTGGTAGAGGATTGTAAGTTGGTAGAGTTCGGTACTCCGGTCTTCGGTAGACCTTGTAAAGTCCTCGGTGGATAGTGAAAACCCTTCACGGCGGTGAAGGCGGGGAGTAGAGCGGTGGCTCGAACCTCGAAACAAATACTTGTGTTTGCGATTGCCTTCTTGCTCTTGCTCTCTATTTCGATTATTTTTCTATTGCTCTCTATTACTCATTGTTTCTAGTTTATGATATTGTCTCTATTACTTGTGTTATATCTTGTGTGCACTTCAACATTACATATTATTCATTCCTTGCTATTGTCGATCAATTCTCATACAACAAGATTGCATTGCGCACCTCTAACTCATATTCAGAGGAATCAGGAGGAAGGAGTTCAGAACCCTTCACCGGTATTCGGCTCTTAGCTTTATTTTGAGAGATCCTTGCATCATTCATTCATACTTAGTTTTAAAAAGATTATTAGATTAGCAATTACACTATTCACCTCCCTCTAGGTGTTTTTCACTACTGAGACGCGGGTTTCGGCCCTCGCGCCTTGGTGCCGCAGTGCTGCTGAGACGCGGGTTTCGGCCCTCGCCTTGGTGCCGTTGTGCTGCTGAGACGCGGATTTCGGCCCTCGCGCCTTGGTGCCACAATGCTGCTAAGACGCGGGTTTCGACCCACGCGCCTTGGTGCTGAGTCGCAGGTTTGACCCTCGCGCCCTGATACTGAGACGCGGGTTTCGACCATCGCGCCTTGAAGTTGTGATGGTGACCATGATTAGCCCTGCGTCTTGAGCTTGAAACTCTGCTTTTTTTGGTGACTTATCTTTTTAGACAGCCTACAGAACCCCCTCCAAAGTTTTCGATATTCCGCAGTTACCTGGGACGGATTTCAAAATACTTTGACTATAGCTGAACTCACCCTTATGACTGGACTGACAATGCTTCGGCTTGATCTTGTTTGGAGTATGGCTTTCGTGGGTGTATTGTGGAACTCTTTGAAGCCGTCAAAATTGATCGTGTTGAGTGTCTAGATACACAGTCTAAACCTCCCCGATGCTCTGAGTTTGTCATTGGTGTACTTTAAGCCAGGGGTGGACAGTCGTCTGCTTGTGCCAGTGTACTGTTAAACTGAATTGCAAAGTAAGGACTGAACGCCAGTTTTGTGGATGCAGGAGTGATACTGCTTTAAAGACGCGCCTCCTATAGGGGTGCATCTTTATGGGATGAAAACGCGACTGTTACCCCATGAGGTAGACGCGACTTTGGCTGGGTTTAAAAGATGCGATCTTCGGAGGGACGCGACTCTGGTCATGTTAAAAAGATGCGTCCATCAAAGGGACGTGTCTGTAGGGATGAAGACGCGACTGTTGGATGCGAATCCGTGCCATGAGTATATTGCCACGTGTCCTGTAGAATTGAGGGGACATCTTCTTTTTGGCGTGCGCACTTCACGCTGCATTTAATGCGCTGTCCACGCGTCAGGCGGTGATTAGGCGTCGAGCCAAGCGCCGCGTATCTTTGCGAATCTCTGTGCCTATAAAAGGCAACAATCCTTCAAGAGTCATCATTAGACTCTTCTTCATCTTCGTGTGCATCTGTTAGGGTTTGAGAAAGGAGCTTTCTTTGTTCTCATTTTCTTCATCTAACATCGGATCCTTGATCACAATGGCACCAAAGACTAAGATATTGCTTCATCTTCAAAGGCGGTCGTCCCTGAGACTCAGATGGGCGGTTCCTCCATGCAGAAAATCCCTATTTCAGGTATAAAAAGCCATCGGACTTGATTTCTGCCATTAAAGGGGTTTACAGAGTTTTTTTAACTCTTAAACTCCTTTGGATGTGAACCGCCAACGCGGGCTCAAGCCCGTGTTTGATCTTCAGGCGCGGTTCTTGAGTTGATAAACAAGACGCAGGTTTGATGACCTCTGCATCTTTTATCTGCTTGAGTCCGCGTCTGCTTGTTGAGCTCAGGGCCTCAAATGAGCCTTGCGTTTTGAATTCAACACTTAGAATATTTCTAAGTGTGAAAGATTCAGACACAGGTTTCTTATGACCTTGCGTCTTGTGAAATCAGATGAATCTTGAGTCTGAGTCCGATACTTAAAAATTTTTCATAAGTTCTAGATTTTTAAAACGCGGGCTCCATGTTAGCCTCGCGATCTTTGGATCTGGACGCAGATTTTGATGATCTCCGCGTCTGGGTTCATTTCTGTGTTCGAGTTGTAGACACTTAATCATTTTCTTTCAGATTTCTGATCAAGTATCATTTTCTTTTGCAGTGCGATATTCCTCCGACCCTCTCTCAAAAAGTGTCACTTCGGGCACGTAGGTGGTGCTGACCGCAATCTAACCTTCCTGTTGCAGAGAACTGCTCCCGTGACTACCGACAAGTCGAAGGAGCGAAAGGAGAGGATCTCCAAGGTCGACGTGCGGACCTTCCGGGAGATTATGATTGACGCAGAATTTGGGACGGATTCGCCTATTCCGTTAAAGAAGCCCGTCTTCTTCTTTGGGACAACATTGGCGAGGGTGGTAACATCTTGCATGACGGCGATTACAAGTGGCTTCGCCAGATAGGGGGTAGGAATTCTTTCTTCCCAATATGGAGAGAATGTATCCCTTATCCTATCTCCAGCACATGTCTGTCCCCCGGGCAATGGAATGGGAGCTTGCCCGATCTGTCCCCAGTGTCCTTCTCGACATACTGGGCGCCAAGCAGGTACACCCTGGCGGATACGGGAAAGAAGTTTTTGGTTTGTTTCCTAGACTATTCAGGTCGATTATCCAGTAGGGGAAACCCCTCAGCTCAACACTACCTTCATCAATCAATTCATGAAGATAAAGGGTAATTTTCCAGCTGACTTCCGCCCGCTCGGGTGGGTTCATTCCTCCGACAAGTCCTGATGGGGCAAGATGGTGGGCTTTGTCCTTGCAAACTCTGCGGGATGCCATATTGCACATCTCTTGTTTGGTGGGAGAAAAATTCGCGTAAAGTTTCCTTGAATCAATTGAAAGATTACAACAGACTTATACTCCAACTACAAGGGGGGGAGATGTTGAGTCTTGAATCTCCCCTTTGTTTAGTGCTGGGTTCTTCAGGTGGCGATGGAAAGTGAATCTTATTTTCTGTTGACCGGGTGAACGTCAATAACTTCTGGGGATCTTCTCTTCGGATGGTGGACGGAGTAACACAGTTCTGTCGACCAGAAATCTCAAATTGTAGGTAAAGATCAACTTGTACGCAGCAAGTTACTTGGAGAGTTGGACTCTCTTTCCTTCTCTGTGGAGGCCCTCCGTCTGTGTGTCTCTCTGTATGCGTCGCCTTATATCTCTCTGCCTCTCTCCTTATGATTGACCCCTTTCTCCATAGCAAACGCTATTTATAGAGGTCCCAGAGGTGAACGTGCCCCCTAAAAACGCTCCACAATAGGGGTTAACTTCCTCACTATGTGGGTGGTGAGTGACCCCATAACGAGAAAAGTTATAACTGAGATGCGGGTTTCGACCCTCGCGCCTGATGCCGCAGTGCTGCTGAGACGCGGGTTTCGGCCCTCGCACCTTGGTGCCGCAGTGCTCCTGAGACGCGGGTTTCGGCCCTGTCCTTGGTGCCGCTGTTCTGCTGAGACGCGGGTTTCGACCCTCGCGCCTTGGTGCCGCAGTGCTGCTAAGACGCGGGTTTCGACCCACGCGCCTTGGTGCTGAGACGCAGGTTTTGACCCTCGCGCCCTGATACTGAGACGCGGGTTTCGACCCTCGCACCTTGAAGTTGTGATGGTGGCCATGATTAGCCCTGCGTCTGGAGCTTGAAACTCTGCTTTTTTGGTGACTTATCTTTTTTAGACAACCTATAGAACCCCCTCCAAAGTTTTCGATATTCCGCAGTTAGCTGGGACGGATTTCGAAATACTTTGGACTCTAGCTGAACTCACCTTTATGACTGGACTGACAATGCTTTGGGCTTGGTCTTGTTTGGAGTATGGCTTTCGTGAGTGTACTGTGGAACTCTTTGAAGCCGCCAAAATTAATCGTGTTGAGTGTCTAGATACACAGTCTAAACCTCCCCGATGCTCTGAGTTTGTCGTTGGTGTACTTTAAGCCAGGGGTGGACAGTCGTCTGCGTGTGCCAGTGTACTATTAGACTGAATTACAGAAGCAAGACTGAACGCCAGTTTTGTGGATGCAGGAGTGATACTGCTTTAAAGACGCGCCTCTTATAGGGGTGCATCTTTTTGGGATGAAAACGCGACTGTTACTCCATGTGGTAGACGTGACTTTGGCTGGGTTTGAAAAGATGCGATCTTTGGAGGGACGTGACTGGTCATGTTGAAAAGATGCGTCCATCGAAGGGACGTGTCTGTAGGGATGAAGACGCGACTGTTGGATGCGAATCCGTGCCATGAGTATGTTGCCACATGTCCTGTAGAATTGAGGGGACATTTTCTTTTTGGCGTGCGAACTTCACGCTGTATTAATGCGCTGTCCACGCGTCAGGCGGTGATTAGGCATCGAGCCAAGTGCCGCGTATCTTTACGAATCTCTGTGCCTAGGCAACAGTCCTTCAAGGTCATCATTAGACTCTTCTTCGTCTTCGTGTGCATCTGTTAGGGTTTGAGAAGGAGCTTTCTTTGTTCTCGTTTCCTTCATCTAACATCGGATCCTTTTCACAATGGCACCAAAGGCTAAGCATATTGCTTCGTCTTCAAAGGCAGTCGTCCCTGAGACTCAGATGGGCGGTTCCTCCATGCAGAAAACCCCTATTTCAGGTATAAAAAGCCATCGGACTTGATTTCAGCCATTAAAGGGGTTTACAGAGTTTTTTTAACTCTTAAACTCCTTTTGGATGTGAACCGCCAACGCGGGCTCAAGCCCGTGTTTATCTTCAGGCGCGGTTCTTGAGTTGATAAACAAGACGCAGGTTTAATGACCTCTGCATCTTTTATTTACTTGAGTCCGCGTCTGTTTGTTGAGCTCAGGGCCTCAAATGAGCCTTGCGTTTTAATTCAACATTTAGAATATTTCTAAGTGTGAAAGATTCAGACGCAGGTTTCTTATGAACCTTGCGTCTTGTGAAATCAGATGAATCTTGCGTCTGAGTCCGATACTTAGAAATTTTTCATAAGTCCTGGATTTTTAAAACGCGGGCTCCATGTTAGCCTCGCGATCTTTGGATATGGACGCAGATTTTGATGATCTCTGCGTCTGGATTTATTTCTGCGTTCGAGTTGTAGACACTTAATCATTTTCTTTCAGATTTCTGATCAAGTATCATTTTCTTTTGCAGTGCGATATTCCTCCGACCCTCTCTCCAAAAAGTGTCACTTCGGGCACGTAGGTGGTGCTGACCGCAATCTAACCTTCGTGTTGCAGAGGACTGCTCCCGTGACTACCGACAAGTCGAAGGAGCGAAGGGAGAGGATCTCCAAGGTCGACATGCGGACCTTCCGGGAGATTATGACTGACGCAGAATTTGGGATGGATTCGCGTATTCCATTAAAGAAGCCCGTCTTCTTCTTTGGGACAACATTGGCGAGGGTGGTAACATCTTGCATGACGGCGATTACAAGTGGCTTCGCCAGATAGGGGGTAGAAAATTCTTTCTTCCAAATGGAGAGAGAGAATGTATCCTTATCATATCTCCAGCACATGTCTGTTCCCCGGGCAATGGAATGGGAGCTTGCCCGATCTATCCCCAGTATCTCTCTCGGCATACTGGGCGCCAGGCAGGTACACCCTGGCGGACACGGGAAAGAAGTTTTTGGCTTGTTTCCTGGACTATTCAGGTCTGATTATTCAGTAGGGGAAACCCCTCAGCTCAGCACTACCTTCATCAATCAATTCATGAAGGTAAGG